>RAQS01000276.1:0-26386 GCA_003698115.1 Aspergillus sp. HF37 | reverse complement strand
CGGTTGGGGTGTTTGGAGGTGGCATTTTGGTTGTTTTGGCTGGCGAGGAGGAGGGTTTGCTGGGGTTGTGGTGGTGTGGGTTGGTGTAGAGTTGATGGTGCTTTTTGGGAGGGCGGTGGGAGAGAGCGTATCATATCACCACCACCAAAATGTACAGTACGTACTACAGAGAACTACCGGAGTATGCTAGTATGATCCTGGTGAATCTATTATACATGTCTAACGTACAAATTCCTCTCGTCATAGCTTCTCCAGCAGAGACCGAACAAATCCAGCCAGCTGGTCTAACGGCACATCCTCCCTAAGATTGTCCAGCCGACGGCACTGCACTTCGACCGCCTGCCGCTTCTTATAGGCCTTGCCCACGACCACGACCACCGGGAATCCGATCAGATCGGCATCGGTCAGCAGCCACGGCGGTCGGCGGTCGCGGTCCTCGAAGATGACATCGAGACCGGGCTGGTCCGATGCGAGCAGATCATATACCTTCTCCGCGTCGGGCGTCTGGCCTTCTTCCATGGCGATGACGGCGACCTCATAGGGTGCGATGACCCGCGGCCAGTTCAGGCCTCTATTGTCCGCAAGTACGTCGGCCACTGCGGTGATCATCCGCGACACTCCTATGCCGTGGCAGCCCATGTGCATGGGTACCATCTTGGATTTCTCGCCGGGCTGGAATGTCTCGCCTTTCGGGTCGGGGACCGTGACGTTAGACCTGAGAGCCTCGGAATATCGCGTGCCAAGGTGGAAGGTGTGTCCGAGCTCGACAGCGCGATGGACGGCCAGCGACCATTCGGCGCATTTGGGGCATTGCTCGCCATCACTCGCCTTAGCAAGCCTGAGGCCGTCCGCGGTACCAGGGAAGCGATCCAGCATGCTGTACTGGATGCTATCTTCAGCACAGCCAGCTTTCTCCGCGAGATCGCCCAGCGGCGGCCGTTGGAAGGCCCGCACCTGCGAGTCGTACAGGTCCAGCACTTTCGGCCGTAGTGCGCGTGTCAACAAAAACGCACGGTCTGCGCCTGCCTGACTAGCCCACTGTTGCAGTGGGTTGTCCACGCTGAGGTCAAGATCGACCCCCGCTGCACTCGCGATCACCTTGATTGCATGGGAGCTGGCTTCTTTTTCCACGGGTTTCTTATCGGTCGCGTTCATAACATATTTGGGATACCATCCCCTCAGTAGAGTTCTCTTGTCCCTCGAGACTCCCATCCACAAAGCATTTGATATTGTGGGTGAAGTCCCAGCATGCATGCCCTCGGTAGCAAACCCGGGTGCAGGCCGCGCGATTGCAAATTCTTGCCCTCCGGCTTTGCCATCGGCAATTTCTTCGTTGTAGGCGAAGCCACAATTCGAGCAGCTGATGATGGTGTCTTCACCCTGCGGGCTGGGAAGGAGAAACTCATGGCTAAGTTTTCCGCCCATGTCTCCCGAGCTTGCCTCTGCAACTAGAAAGGGGAGTTTCAGCTCCTCGAATAGCTGCATATAGGTAGATTTGACCGATGTGTATAGTTTTATGGCATTCTCGCTTGAGTAGTCAAATGTGTAGAGGTCTTTCATGACGAATTCACGACCCCGAAGCAACCCCTGCCTTGGTCTTGGCTCGTCTCTGTATTTCCTTGCTGTGGAAACATAGTCAATCGATGGTCCACTCAGCCGGAAGCACAGACAGTACTTACATATCTGATATACTCGAACAGGGAGATGCTTGTACGATTTGGCGAGACCCCCCACCAGGTATGTTATTTCCTCCTCGTGTGTAGGGGCGAGGAGGAATGACGCGCCTTTTCTGTCGTCGAATCTAAAGACCTGCCATATCTCAGTAATTGTTTTGACACAATAGAAGAGCGACTTACATCCGAGTGTTCATTCAATCTACCCGTCCGTTCCCAAAGTCCTTGTGCGGAAATTGACGACAAGGAAACCTTCGACGCGCCTATAAATAGTCAATATAGCGTACAGACCCCGAAAAGACAAACCTACCAAGGGTGCGCATGTGTCTGTCAATCAGGCGCTCTATCTTCTCTTGCACACGCAAGCCCAGGGGCAACATATGGAACACGCCCGAGTACGCCTGGACGACAAGTCAGAAACAAGGGCGTCTTCATGCGCGAGAAAGAAAGTCTAACCTTATTAAGAAAGCCCGCCCTGGCCAACAGCTCGGTTGTATCCTCTTCACATTGTCAATTTCACGGCAGCCCAGGGGGTTCATGACAAGAGGATGCTAGTACCTTTTTCACCCTTGACATTCCTCGTATGGGGCCCTCTCGTCGGGAGCCAGACATTGGAGGTTCGAGTTCGACCATCCATCTGTCGTGCATTAACATGGGGCTAAACAAGAAGAACAATTTGCCTTACATGAATCCTGCATATTGAGCCTCCGCGGTATCTAAGAAGCGATGGAGATACCCGATGTAAAGCCGGAGGACGGCCCAGAGTCGGGCATAGTCCGCGAGTCATGGATTGCCGAATTGAGAGAACAAGTCCAGTGAGAAATGGATGCAAGAAAGACAAGAATTAAACAGATATCATGCCTGAGGCGCAGCAATAAAGGGAACTTTCATATCAAGGCGAAAAACGAGGCCGTGGGGAAGATAGTTTCACCGGCGGTGAGCCCGGCCTGACTTTGCTTCGTTCGAGCGGCAGAAAAATTCACGGCTGCAGCCTGTCAACACCACCGTCCCCGTTGCAATGGCCAAGAACAAGGAAAATCGTTCCTCTGGAGCGGATGCTGTGTCTCCGGATGGCGGGGTTCCGGTCAATACTTCCAATGCCGGAGCAGATAACCCCCCGAAACTGGAGGAGAATGCGTTCGCGGGTCTACGACAGAAAATCGAGCACAAGCTGAAAAACGAGAACGCAGCGAAACAGAAACCAAAAAACAAGGCGAAGGATGCTGCAGGTGGTTCCGAAAAGGAGAGGAAGACCGAGGGCGAGAACGCCGCGAAACAGAAGCCGAAAAACAAGGCGAAGGATGCTGCAGGCGATTCCGAAAAGAAGGGAAAGACCGCTTCACCGAAGCCAGCGCCAAAGCAGGAGTGGAATAAGAACAAAGGCCAGAAGCGGGACCGGAACGGCGATGTGATCGCACGAGAAGAAAAGAGCGCCGGAGAGGAGAAAAAGTCCAAACCGAGTAACGGAAACGAAAACGATGCTCTACGCGAGGAGATTCTGGCGCTCGGCGGGACTCAAGAGGATTTCGATATGCTTGCGGGGGTCGGTTCCGAGTCCGAAGTGGAGGATGTCGCAGACGCTTCGATGAAACCGAAGAAGTCAAACGATGACTCCCTGCGCAAAGAGCTATCAAGTATGCTTTCTTCGGCAGGCCAGGTTGCGCCGGGAGACTTAGAGGAGGCAGAAGAGGGATCAGAGGATAATGCCGAGGATGATGATGGAGATGACGGATTTATGGATGACAAGCAAAGTGAAGATGAGAACAACGTGGGAGAGGAAATCTCAGATGTTGAAGAAGAGACACCTCAACTACCTGCGGAGCCAGCGCAAGAGCCATCGAAGCCGTCCAAAAAGGAGAAGGCAAAGGAACCTGAGGACATTATTCCGAAGGAGTATTCCAAACTTGTAAGTATATCCCAGTGGTTTTCTGATATTGAGCTAATTGGTTGCAGGCTGTTCCTCCACGATCGGACTGGTACGCCACTCCTCTGCCTTCGATTTCGTCTTCAACGCAAGGGAAATCACTTCCGCGCCATCTGGTAGACCGCGTGCATCAGTATGCCGTCTCACTACTGGAGAAAGACAGCAAGATGTACTCGGAGGCACAGCAGGCTTCGTCCTCTTCGTCTCATAAATTCTACTCCACGATCATGTCGTCTGGTACCCTCAGCGATAAAATATCCGCCTTGACGCTTGCCGTGCAAGAGTCACCGCTACATAACACGAAGGCATTGGAGAACCTAATAGGTCTCGGCAAAAAGCGGAGTCGCACACAGGCAGTCGAGGTACTCAGATCGCTCAAGGATATGTTTGCGCAGGGTACATTGCTGCCCAGCGACCGCAGGCTGAGATCTTTTGCAAACCAGCCATCCCTGTTAGCTGGGTTCCAGGGACCAGGGAACAAGTGGACAGAGGGGAATCCCCTCCCGAATGGTCTGCAAGAGAAACACCTCATTGTTTGGGCCTTCGAGCACCATCTCAAAGAGCAGTATTTCGAGGTCCTCAAGATCTTGGAGGTGTGGTGCAACGATGAGATCGAGTTCTCCCGATCCAGGGCGGTGAGCTACGTCTGCGAACTGCTCAAAGAGAGGCCAGAGCAGGAAGCCAACCTTCTCCGGTTGTTGGTCAACAAGCTTGGTGATCCGGGGAAAAAGATCGCTTCGCGAGCTTCGTACCTGCTTCTGCAGCTGGAGCAAGCACATCCCATGATGAAGCCGACCATCGTCCGGGCCGTCGAGGAAGTGGTCTTTCGGCCTGGGCAAAGCGAACATGCCAAGTACTACGGTATCATCACTCTGAACCAAACAGTCTTGAGCGGGAAGGAGGAGCAGGTCGCTGTCCAGCTGCTGGACATCTACTTCTCTCTGTTTGTTACACTACTCAAAACCTTCAAAGATGTCAAGCCGCAGGGGCCCAAGGGAGCTGGCAAGTTCGGTAAAAAGGGACACCGGGGACAAGGGAAGGATGACCATGCAAAGGGTCAAGCTCAAGTGGAGGAAATGCAGGACAAGCTGATTTCCGGGGTCCTCACTGGCGTCAACCGAGCCTATCCTTTTACAACTTCTGACACCGATCGGTGAGTGAGCTGTTTTTATATGCAGCTAGAATCGGAAATAGCTAACTTGTGCAGCTTGTCGAAGCACATCGACACCCTTTTCCGCATTACACATTCGTCGAATTTTAACACGAGCATTCAGGCTCTCATGCTGATCCAGCAGCTCACATCGTCTCATCAAGTGTCGGCTGACCGATTCTACCGCACGCTGTACGAGTCTCTCCTCGATCCTCGGGTTGCGACGTCGTCGAAGCAGACGCTCTATCTCAACCTGTTGTACAAGGCGCTGAAGAATGATCTGAATGTGCGCCGCGTCAAGGCGTTTGTGAAACGCCTTGTGCAGGTGCTAGGGTTGCATCAGCCGTCGTTCATATGCGGCATCCTTTATCTGATCCGTGAGCTGGAAAAGACGTTTACGGGGATACAGTCCCTGTTCGACCAGCCGGAGGAAAATGACAGCGACGAAGAGGAGGTTTTCAAGGACGTCCCCGATGATGACGAGGGACAGGGTGAAGCCGAGATTTCCGGGCATAAACCGCAGAAGCCGAGTAATGGCTACGACCCTCGACGGAGAGATCCCGAGCACAGCAATGCGGACAAGTCGTGTCTCTGGGAGCTGGTGAGTCCTACATTCTCTCCCCTTGCCATGCCAGTGCACTAATGGTCCACACTGTAGATTCCCTACCTGACCCATTACCATCCGTCTGTATCCGTCAACGCGTCGAACCTCATGGATCACCAGCCAATGAGCGGAAAGCCTGATTTGTCACTGCATACGCTGATCCATTTCCTGGACCGGTTCATCTACCGGGCACCCAAGGCATCGGCAACCGCCCGCGGGGCGTCCATCATGCAGCCGCTTGCTGGGAGTGACGCGAGTGACCGGCTGGTGTCAGCGGGCAAAGACCGGCAGTACGCGCCGCTCAACACGGAGGAGTTCTGGAAGAAGAAGTCAGACGAAGTGGCGGCGGAAGACGTCTTCTTCCACGAGTACTTCAACCGGCTTGGCAGAGACAAGGAGAAGGCGCACAAGGAGAAGAAGAGCAAGGACCCGGTGGACCAGGACGAAGAGGGCGACGGAGGTGCCGGTGACGATGAATCGGAGATCTGGCAGGCGCTGGTCAACTCGAGGCCGGAACTGGAAGGAGATGGGGATAGCGACGATGATCTGGGTCTGGACGATCTGGATTCTGCGTACGAGGAGGAGGACGACGGTGGAGAGGGCGAAGGGAGCGACGAGGGGGATAACGGGGTTATCTTCAATGATGAGTCCGATGAGGAGATGGATGAGCCCAAGGAAGAAGCCCAGACTCCGCCCGCGACAGCCAAGGGAGCTCGCGACAAGCAGACACCCGAGGACAAAGAGGCATCTGACGGGGAGGATGACATCGACATGGATGTGTCCGATGAGGATGCTTTCCTGGGCAGCGACGAGGACGTGCCGATGGCGTTTGACGAGGAAGCTGGGAAGGACGACGGGGATTCGGAGCGGAAGAAGAAGCGCAAGCTGAAGCACCTGCCGATGTTTGCGTCTGCGGACGACTACGCGGCGCTGCTGGCGGGCGAGGACGAGGGCATGTAACATAAGGGAGTATAGAGTATAGAGATGCACAGTACTGATTACATAACCAGGCCACGTGCACCGCATAACTTGGCACAGATCAGCACAGATCAGCACAGATCAGCACAGATCCACGGTAGCCAGTAGGAGCTTCCGAGAGCTAGTCTAAAAGCAGCCAATGAGCAACCAGAGCGGCTAATAAATGGGGCAGCATGACCTGTGACGTCAGGCATAAGAGCGGCCGGCGTGGTCTTAGCGCGTGGAGAGAGCCCGCATAGTTCGCAGACCAAGCCGGGTAGCGGAGAACCATTGCGGGCTGCTACTATGTCTTGTGCCTCGTATCCTGTCCAACTGACACCCTGGCCATTGGGGTATCAAGTAGTACCAGTCCTCTGTAGCATAGCTCGAAGATAGCGGCTACAATCGCTGACAGACTGAGAGACAGAGAAAGAAAAGAAAGGTTGGCGTCCAACCGGCCGAGCATAGCCATACATGACCATACCGCAGGTATCATCACACCGTCCTATCAGATCCACGGCTGGCTCTCACTGCCCTGGATGATTGCGCGCTAGGGTCCTTTGGCTTTTTCGTTTCTTTTCCTTCGATTTTCTCCCCTCTTCGTCCTCTTCCTCCTCCTCCTCTCCTCCTCCGTCAGCATCCCGTCTCGTTGTCTTCCCACCCCTTTCAATCATCCGGTCTTTCGCCGCATTGGGGTCCGTGGAAGCCAGTCTCCTTCGCCGATTGTAACCCAGTCGCCTGGTAAGTTATCCTCTGCCCGAAAGTGGTGGTCCGTTGCTGCTGGCTTGGTGGTTAGCTGGCTCGATGGTTAACTCTCCGCATGTACCAGCCAGTCCGGCTACCCTCCGTTGATTGCGAGAGCAGTTTATGCAGCCAAAGGTCTTCGACGGCTCCTTTTCCCAGTCTACCACCCCGGTTCAGCTGTGGTTTGTCCGCTCGTTGAAATGGCGCCGGTCGATACCCCTAGACCGGTTCTGCCCCGGATCAGCCAGCCCCCGTCTTTCACGTCCGGCAGTTCCGCTGTGAAGCCCGAGGACTTCGATGTCGAAATTCAGGCCGATGCCACCGCCCCCGCCGCAGGCCAGTCCGATTCCGACAGCGAGGGTGTCGGCAGACAGATCCAGCTCGAGGCCGGCAACTCCATCAAGTATCGTACCTGCAGCTGGCAGAAAGTACGTTGTCCAGCCTGGATATCAGATGATGGTTGCTAATCGTGTCCGACAGACCGCCGCCCTGCTCTTCTCCGAGTACATTTGCCTGGCCGTCATGTCCTTCCCGTGGACGTATTCCGTTCTCGGCATTCTCCCGGGTCTGATATTGACCATCTTCGTTGCCGTGTGCGTGCAGTACACCTCGTTGACAATTTGGTATGTGCACTCCTGATACCGGGGGGTTCCTGCTCATCGGGAACAGGAGGTTCTGCTTGCGTAATCCCCACGTCCGTGATGTCTGTGACATTGGCCAGCATCTGTTTGGGAACTCGAAGATCGCTTGGTACTTCACGGCAGTCATGTTCCTGCTGAACAACACTTTTATCCAGGTACGTACCTGATCCCTTGTTGCCCTAACATCGCGGGCGCTAATCCCTTTAGGGACTGCACTGCTTGGTCGGCTCCACCTATCTCAATACCGTCACGGGCCATCCCACCTGCACTGTCGTCTACGCCTTGGTCATGGCCATGGTGTCGTTCGTCTTCTCTCTCCCCCGGACGTTCAACACTCTGTCTAAGGTTGCGACGTTTTCGGCACTCTTCACCTTCATCTCGGTCCTTCTGGCCACCATTTTCGCCGGGATCGAGCCGCATCCCGCCGGTTACCCAAGTAAAGGTGAACCCATAGTGACAGTGTTTCCCATGGAGGGTACGTCATTCGTGAGAGGCCTCAATGGCTTTTTGAATATCAGTTACACCTTTATTGGCCAGGTCACGATCCCGAGCTTTATCTCGGAGATGAAGGAGCCCGGGGACTTCTGGAAATCAGTGAGTGTGGTGACCGTCTGCGAGATCGTCGTGTTCAGCCTGGTCGGGTCGATCATTTATGTCTACACGGGGAACCAGTACATGACGACTCCTGCGTTCGGGTCGATAGAGAACGACATCTTCAAGAAGGTGTCCTTTTCCTTCATGATCCCCACGCTGATCTTCCTCGGAGTCCTGTACGCTTCCGTGTCGGCGCGCTTCATCTTCTTCCGCCTCTTTGAGGGAACCCACCACAAGGGCAACCATACCGTTGTCGGGTGGGCCGCGTGGATTGGCATCTTGTTTGGCCTCTGGTCAATGGCGTTCGTAATCGCCGAGGTCATTCCATTCTTCTCCGATCTGTTGTCCATCATGAGCGCGCTGTTCGACTCGTTCTTTGGATTCATCTTCTGGGGCGTGGCCTATATCCGAATGAGGTATGCAGACCACGGACGGGATTTCTACAAAACGCGCGGCCTCCGCGGCTGGATTGGTTTCATTATCAACGTCTTCTTGGTCGGGTGCGGATTCTTCTTCCTTGGTCCTGGCACCTATGTAAGTTCTCTTCCGCTACTACTCTACAGTTGACTGACCAATATTCAGGCGTCGGTCATGGGCGTTATCAAGAGCTATCGCGAAGGAACCGTGGGGCATCCATTCCCCTGCGCGGACACTTCGGTGTAGACGCCATGCATGCTCGACCATTTCATTCCGGCGACATGAGGCCGTCTGCTGATCTAACGACGCGATGACCAGGAGGCTCTGGCGCAAAGGTTACGGCGGATAATTCGACAGTTGATTGTTACTACTTAGCAGTGTCTTTCGACACCTTACAGCATACATCCTAAGGATTTAGTAGGACGAAGACTCCGCGGGAAACTTTGGGCCGAGGTCGGTAGGGCAGACAGTCTGGTCCTAGCAGGCTGAACATTCTGTAGACCTGTATAGGCATGTAGACCGTAGATAGCTGTTAATATATTGGTCGCAGAAAGCAGTAGGATACTACTAGTGCTGGTTAGTAGGACATGATGGTGTAGAGGAGCACACCGTCCTTAGGGTTATTCGGCGGAGAGTTCCCTCGGAGTGCTTATCGCCACGTGAGTTTCCCGCTATCGGAGCTTCCCTCTACGACTTCGCCCGCTCGACTTCTGTTTCTTCCCAATTGTTCCCTCATCTCCCTCTTTTGAATCATGTCTGCCATGCGAGCTATGCGAAGAGGCGCCAGCCTCCTGGGATCGAGGTCTGTATGCCTTCAGTCCGCTCCCCGGCTTCCAGGACAGCTCCGCATCCCCGCGGCCCGCCCGCTTCCCCAGCTGTTCTCCAGAGCGTCCGTTGCGCAGCCCAGCGTGCGGTTCGCCTCATCGTCCACCGAGTCGCTGAGCAAGACGCAGCTCAATGACCTGCATATGGCCCGGGGCGCCAAAATGGTCCCCTTCGCGGGGTTCTCGATGCCCCTGCAGTACTCCGATCTCAGCCATGTGGAGAGCCACAACTGGACCAGAGAGAAGGCCAGCTTGTTTGACGTGAGCCATATGTAGGTAATTCCATCGGAGGTAGCGGCATCTGCTAAAAAAACACATAGGGTTCAGCACCATCTCAGCGGCCCTGGCGCACTGGACCTGCTGATGAAAGTCACGCCCTCGTCCGTTGACAAGCTGAAGCCAAACACCTCGACCCTGTCCTGTCTGCTCGAGGAAGTGACAGGCGGTATCCAAGACGACAGTGTCATCACCCGCCGCGGAGAGGATTCTTTCTACTTCGTGACCAATGCGGCGCGGCGCGAAGAGGACCTCGCTTTCCTCAAGGCCGAGATCGACGCATACCGCAGCGCCAACGGCGCCGACAGCATTAAATGGGACGTGCTCGAGGACCACGCCCTGATTGCCCTGCAAGGCCCGCTCGCCCCGTCCGCCCTGCAATCCTACATCCACCCGCACGGCGTTTCCGCCGCCGACACCGACCTGAGCACCCTGTACTTCGGCCAATGCCGCTCCCTCCACCTCACTCTCCCCGACGGCTCGCCCACTCCCCACCCGCTCCTCATCTCCCGCACCGGCTACACCGGCGAGGACGGGTTCGAGATTTCTATCCCGACAGCGGGCTCCCCGGCCCTGCCGTCCCAGGTCGCGGAGCTCCTCGTCTCCAAACCGGACGAGGTCCGCCTGGCCGGTCTCGCCGCGCGCGACTCCCTTCGCCTCGAAGCCGGCATGTGTCTGTACGGCCACGACATCACGTCGGCGCAGACGCCGCCCGCGGGGGCCCTGGGCTGGATCATCGGCAAGGACCGACGCGAGCTGGGAACACCCCAGGCTAGCTTCAACGGGGCGTCTGTGATCCTGCCGCAGGTGGCGTCGCCGGCGAAGACGCTCTCGCAGCGCCGGGTCGGGTTCACGGTGGAGAAGGGGCCGCCGGCGCGCGAGGGCGCGGTCATCGTCGACCCGGCGGATGAGCAGCGCACGCAGATCGGGGTCATCACGTCGGGGCTGCCAGTCCGTCGCTGGGGGGGACGAACATCGCGATGGGATACGTCAAGCAGGGGCTGCATAAGAAGGGGACGGAGGTGGGGATTCTGGTGCGGAACAGGGTTCGCAAGGCGAGTGTTGTGGGGATGCCGTGGGTGGAGAGCAAGTTCTATCGACCGAAGTAGATGAATGTCCGGTGTAGTATATGTATGTATGTTCAACAGTTCTAGTTCCAAGCGCCATGATTCAACATGTTCCGTCGTCCAATTGCACATCCGAGGTTTATACAAACCGACTTGCCGTGGCTAGGGTATCAAACTGCAGATTAATGCGGAGTACATCACCCTGAAGACTGTCCCTCTGCCATGTCGTTCGTGATCGTCATGTTCTCCGTGCTCGATCCCCACGTTGAAGTTGGTTCAATTTATCCAGCGGTGCTCTAACTGCTTGCGTTCGGCGTAGCCTCCGCAGGGAT
The DNA here is from genome assembly GCA_003698115.1 of Aspergillus sp. HF37. Taxonomy (NCBI): domain Eukaryota; kingdom Fungi; phylum Ascomycota; class Eurotiomycetes; order Eurotiales; family Aspergillaceae; genus Aspergillus; species Aspergillus sp. HF37. The sequence goes on along the minus strand of RAQS01000276.1, from coordinate 15,183 downwards.
CGTGACATTTGAGATACGCTTCTGTAGATATAGCGGATGGGATATTCAGGGTCTGGAGTACGGAAGGGAAGACAGACGATCAGCCAGGCCCTAAGCCCTATCAACCTGAATCAGGAACTTGCAGGGCCAATGGGTAGCTGAATCATTGGTATAGACAGGTGAATAACCGAAGCCTAACAATTCAGCATCAAGGGCGAGACTATCTTTAGCGCCTCTTGAGTAAGTAGCCCCTGGGTCTCCTGCATCAGGGTCGTAACCTGGCTGCAGATGTCGTTGATTGTATAGAGAGACCTCTGTAGGCATTCACGGACACGAGGAGCAGTCTGAGAGTCATATTGGGCTTTCTCGTCAAATAGCTCGCACGAATGGTGATTGGAGAGCTCGAGAAGTGCACTGCATCTGCCAACGCCCGGTAACGTAGACATCGATCAACGAGGCACTTGCCTGAAACATATCGTCCTCGCTATAATCGCGTCTAGCCTTGTTGACGGATCCTGGCCTTGTAGGAGCTCCTGGAGAGAATATAGTGCGTGACAGAGGGCCTCGAAGTCGTCCAGCATAAAATTGATCTCCAGTGCTGTGTCATTGCAGTGCCTTATCACACGACCAAGTTGGATGCCTGGGCTAGACGTGCAAATGGGGAGATTGCGTTGGCACTAGTTTTTGACGACAGAGACACGCGTTCGCGGGGCACCATTGCCTAATAAATATACTCGTTAATTAAATGATATATCGCTAGTGTTACCACGTTGGTTCTGGCGCGGGCATTTACACCACTATTCCAAGCGCCATCATCAGCCGGCAGAAGGGTGTCCCTCCCAGGATCCTCGGTGCATAGTGGACGATGATCACCCTCAAGAGCCACATATCTGTAAGAGTAGTATTAGCACATACACGCCCTCACAGACGGAAAGAAGGGCCAGTGTGTTTTCCTGACCCGTCAAGAATCACAATTGCCCACCATATACCCGCTGGCTTTCCTCCCAGTCGACCCAAGATCGGCTACGCAAACACCGCCTCCGTGGAAGACATCGACATTGACGATTTCCGAACCCAGCTCGACACAAACCTTTTGGGGGTTGTTTATGTCTCTAAAGCCGTGCTCCCGATTCTCCGCCAGCAGGAATCCGGCCATATCTTCCAGGTCTCTTCTCTGGGCGGCAGGCTCGGTGTTCCGGGTCTCGCGCCCTACCAGAGCGCCAAGTGGGCGGTGGGCGGATTTTTCTACTGTCCTCGCGCAGGAGGTAGCACCGTTTGGCATAAAGGTTACTGTCCTTGAGCCTGGTGGCGTTCGAACGGACTGGGCTGGCTCGTCTATGAAGGTCCCGCCTGTGAGTGAGCCCTACCAGTCCACAGTAGGAGCTTTTGCCGGGTTCCTTCGCAAGCCTTCGAGATCTGAGCTCTCCTTCCCGGAGAATATTGCGGATATTGTTGTCAAGCTCACGGGGAAGGCAGAGCCGCCTTTGCGCCTGTTGGTTGGACCTGATGCAGTGGAGTATGCTGGGAAAGCAGCGGAGGCTCTCGCTGCTTCTGATGCAAAATGGCGGGAACTAAGCCTTACTTCTTCGGCATAGAGCAAGTCGATGACTACTAGTACTTTGCTATGTTGAGAATGCTATATACTTCTATTGGCCATTAGTAGTACTGGTCAGGATCGATTAATCGACCATGGTCGTAGTCGGCCTCGTTCCCCTGGCTTCTAGTGCAGAAATAGGCGCGGAAATTCATTTAGACACAGCTTTCGGTGCCATTCAGCAACGGAATATCATTAATTTAAAGCTCAAAGATTCAACGCTCATTGGCCCTTTCTTCCCCAGGAACAGTGAGTCGTTTATGTGTTGTTGACGGCGTCCATATGGCTAGTATAACAACCATATCTGTTATGGCATTCCAGGCTCTCGGGCTTTGAGAATCGATTCCCGGTGTTTAAAGAGCCAGACTATAATAATTAGTTAAATACAAGGTAGAAGCCAATACGAAACTCACCTTTCCAGTTGTAACGCCAGGTAGTCATCTAGGCGCGTACAGTGGCCAGCTCTGCATCCCTCACACAGGTCGCTATCGTGTGGGCCTCTGCTCTGACCAGAAGCAGCCGGCCTCTGCACCTCAACACCATTCCACTTCTTAATCCAGTATGAAACCCTCTCTGCATAGGACCCATCCAGGACCGGTCGAGCAACGGCTTTGCAGTTTTTGCAGCGCTGATGATATACCCGTGCATTATATTGCTGTCCTGGGTACATCCGAATCGTGATGGCGATTTTCTTGCTCGACCAGCCGTTCGAGTGACATCTGCGATTTCGGCATGTGAATCGACCCATAATGTTTGTATCCCATTCTTTAATGTTGCATTCGGCATTATCGACGTCGAGAAAGTCTAAACGGAGGCCTTCCTCATCGAGCAAGCGCGAGACATCGTCATGGAGCGTTGGATGGAGCGACCACCGTGCGACCGGTCTTCGTCCTCCGCGCGGCATGTTGGATATGAGAACAATAGCTAAGAACTCGGACAGGAGCACGAATTGTTAAGGTCGTGTCGTAGTACGGTACTAGCGCGTGGATGAATAGACTCGTAGGCATGGGACGGCCATATAAATAATAGATTAGAGAATTGCGCTACTCCACCCATAAAGGAAGTAAACGTGTCTATGAACAACACATCAGTCTATGAACAACTCATCACAGCCACCAGATGGCTTGATTGGCGGCCACTCTTTATGTGATGCAAGTTGTATAGGCGACATCCTGACTTACTCTGCCCACTATGATGTCTGCCCACTATGATGCAAGTATAGCCTTGTCGATGATAACGACAGGAAAGATTATGATTATTCTTTTATATATAAGCAAATGCTTTAATAGTTAAGAGTCATCTAGATATTAAGTAGAGAGTGAAGCCTAAGAAGCGCATAGGAACTAGAAACCGGGCCGGTGCGGGGAAGGGGGAAAAAGCAAGTTCATACTCGGCCCATTCGTCATATTAGGTGAGTGCATATGTCTCAGGAGGGGGGCTATATAGAGAAGAGTGAAAGGGGCAATACATTGTCCACACTTGTCATGTGCCTCTATACGTATTTCACAAGCGCGCGTCCTAGCCTACCCTAATCTCTAGTATTCTATTTAAATGCAGGAGATTCAATCAATCAATCAAACAGATTAAGGCGTCGGCTCTGCGTCGACAGAACCAACTCGGCTTCGAGGCTAAATGGCTCGATTTTTCTGCCTCTATCGAATCGAAAAGAATGTAACAATGTAACGATCTGGTCATCGAGGTAAGGCTGCCAAGCCGGAACCCTGAAGATCCGGTGGAGCCCCTCCTCCGTGTACTATACTGTACTATACTGTACTATACGTGGCTATCTAGATTAGCAAGATACCTAAAGGCCGCGTAGCGCGCGGCCCCAAGTACTTGTATATATGTATATTCAACACTTCCAGTTCTAAGCGCTATGATTTAATATGTCATGAGCAGGCGCTCAGAGGCGTGAAGCAGAGGGACTGATCGATAGCGGAATGATTCTTGATTATTCGTCCGATACAATGGTTGCGAGGAATACGAAACCGGTGTCACTGAGTCTTTACGAACGTCTTTACATCGAGAGCTGGAGTCGATTATAGGACCGGCAACCCATCTCTATTACGACTATGCTCGCTTCCAACATATTCTCCTCGAAATGGTCAGGATCCCGAGCGTATTCAAAGACGGGGAAGCTGCATCTGCAATCTGGGACGGCGAAGGGGTTGCATTTTTACTGAAAAGGAGCGGGAATTTGAATGGACGATGGGCGAGGACGTTGAAGAACAGAAGTATGAGGAAGTAGAGAAGAATTATACTAGACTGATCCCGTCGACTTTCTTTCTCGTAACAGACATCACATCAACCAGTGACCTGAATTTCCGCATTCTCAAAGAACCTCTTCTGATTTCCATTGACAGCGGTCTCTACCATGGCCTTTGCCAGGATATCGACCCGCACCGACGGCCACAGCCCCCGGATCATATCTATCACGGTACCATCCTTGCCCACCACCAAACCAGGGCGCATGATATACTCCTCGAAAGTGTCCGGATTCTCGCGCGCGGCTGAAATAAGCACATTCTCCGCGTCGCCCTGGCTTTCGTCAATTTACTACAGCAACTAGTAGTAGATTGGGTCCCAGGAGGAGAGGAGGGGACACATACACGAATGCGGCGAAAAGCCGCGCTGAACCACAAAGGCCTAGATTGATCGCGCTCCGCTAACCCGCCGCTTACATAGACGAACCGAAACCTCCTACTAGTACCCTGCTGCTGCTGGAAGGCCCTAGCCGCAGCGGCGGTGAAATCCACACTGACACGGCGGTTAATCTGGCTGTCACCGACGCGGGAGGGAACGGTGCCCAGCGACCAGATGCAGGCGTCGGCGCCTTGGATGGCGGCCGTGAGCTCGGGGGTGGAATACGAGAGGAAGTCACTCTCCTGCATGCGATGGACATGATGGATCTTCGGGTGGGAGAGGGGGAGGGCGCGCCGGGATAGGACGATGATGGAGCTGATGCTTGGGTTGGCCAGGCACTGGGAGAGAACTTCCTGGCCGATGAAACCGGTGCTGCCGGTCAGGATGACTTTCATTGTGCTGGGGTCAACGGGTTGGATTGGATCAGTCTTCTGTGGAAGGGAAACGAGAATTTCCCAGTAAGAGGTATGGTGTTGATGGCTGAGACTAGTACGTAGGAGTACTAGTAGTACGTAGTATACACCTTCTAGCGATCCTCTTATGTATAACACTAGTAGTACTGATTAGGATCGATTAATCGACTATAGTCGTAGTCGGCCTCGTTCCCCTCCGCTTCCATCCGTAAATACCTCGGTGCGTATGTTTCAATGTCCTCCTCCCACACATCCCTGGCCCCGTCGAAGAAGCCGATAAATTCCCCGCGCTCCTTAGCACCCTCCAGGATGTCTATAACAGGGAGCGTCAACAGATGGAGAACCAGAAACCATAGTCGAAGAACAACCAATATCGAGCCTGCAGAGCACTAGTAAGCGAATGTGATAGAGGGCCTCCGACCAAAAAGGAACTGACTTCGGCTGGAATGCCGCCTGGCCAGTGGAAGGGACGCGATGGCGAATCGGCCATGGCTAGCGGTGCAAAAACCTTCAATTGAGAATGATGTTAGAACGATCAATGGCGAGGGGAGGATGCATTCCATCGGAGTCACGTGGGAGAGTGTCTGCGCACTCGCTAAACCGGGTGAGCCAGACGATCTAAATTTTTGTCCGTTGGTTACCTGCCTAGGCAGAGATGTAGATATACCATTCTGGGTTAGCGCATGTGGCTCTACAGCGCAGGGCCCAAGTGCATCACTCGACCAGACATCCATGATGTCGCACACGCCCCGCCGTCACCACCCAACAAACCGAGCACCGTTCTGGACACCAGCATGAAACCCCACCTCGCATACTCCCTCCGCAGCTGAACAATCCCTCCCGATCGCCACGAACCATCCCGCAATCGCAATCGCAATCGCAGCAACAATGCCCGTCTACATGGTGCACGGGTTCCGGTGGCCGCGCGGCGGCTTCACGGGGATCCGGGTGTACATCGTACTCCACAACCTGGAAGAAGCGACGGCCGAGTACCTACAGCAACCACTTACCTCGCGACTAGTGCTAGACTCGCTGAGACGCACGAACGCGGACGTGATGGCGCAGCTGCCGGACCTGCAGTTCATCGAGCAGTACGATCCAGACGACACGACTAGCAACGAGGCGGTCAGCAAGTCGCACGCGTTTGTGGGCGCCAAGGTGATGGCGCTCGAGGAGCCGGGCGACGGCGGCAGCGAGGGCAGTCTGAGCTGGGATACGCGCCAGCTGGACCGCGAGGGGTCGGGGTTGTCGGAGAGCGGGACGGAGGCGCTGGCGCAGTTGAGGGATCGGTTGGCCCCCGGGGAAAAGATTGCGTGGTGGCTTGTTTATAATGGGGATCCGGCGAGGGAGTATCCGCAGTCTGAGGGGGAGGATGAGGAGGAGGAGGATCAGACGGGGTCTGGGCCAACGGTATGTTCCTACGGTTGGTATTTTTGTGACCAGTGATTGCTGATGACGCTGGATAGATTCGAGTGCCGGAGAAATTGTCGAAGTTCTTTGGGAGGATGACTGGCAGTGCTTGAAGGGATTGACAGATGGGTTTATGGGATGATGTCGGAATTGGGTACTCGTGTTTATGAATAACGCTCTACGAACATTTCATTTGCATCTATCATTTACTAGCTGTTTACTCCAGTGCAATACTCGTAAGTAGAGACTGTACAGGATATGGCGATACAAAGGCGGTGAGAGGCGGCAATATAGCTATCGGCCGCGGAGAGGGCGACGTCGCATCCTGACCTCAACCTGGCCGTTGCGATGGTGTTATCATTTATCTTGGTACAAAATCGCCAGTGAGTGACAATCGAGCCGGTCACGATTACTTGATCTAACGAACAACAGGGGGAAGACGCGCCTCGCAAAATGGTATGCGCCGTACAGCGTAAGTTTCTCCAGGCCCGACACATGGAATCGACTGACAAGGTGCAGGATGAGGAGAAGCTAAAGCTCAAGGGCGAGGTGAGCACCCCCTCGAAACATCGACCAGTCGACATTAACCCTCGACGCCAGGTGCATCGACTCGTCGCGCCCCGGGACCAGAAATACCAGTCCAACTTTGTCGAATTCAAGCGCAGCACCAAGGTTGTGTACCGGCGATATGCAGGGCTCTTCTTCTGCGTGTGCGTGGACAACAACGACAACGAGCTAGCGTATCTGGAGGCCATACACTTCTTCGTGGAAGTTCTGGACCAGTTCTTCGGCAACGTGTGCGAGCTGGACCTGGTGTTTAATTTCTACAAGGTTCGCGCTCGCTCCCCGCAGGGCCGTGTGTGGACGCTGCTGACGCCGGGCTACGAATAGGTCTACGCGATCCTGGACGAGGTGTTTCTTGCGGGCGAGATCGAGGAGACCAGCAAGCAGGTGGTTCTTACGAGGCTGGAGCACCTGGACAAGTTGGAATAGCAGGCGAGATTTCGCATCGATGGCCGGATATCATGGCATGGCGTTTGGGAGTCTTGATCTTGTCACTGCATGTACGGGGTATATCACTCACTCGGCGTTGGTCATGCTGGAGTTAGTAAGACACAGCCAACAGCCGAAATCAAAGCCGGTGGTCGTCAACGGGCGGGACCAGCGAATGCCAATGGCGTCAAGCTCAAATAACATTGCGGAAAGCTACCTTAGCAGCGGGAACAGGTCCATTATGGTGACAGATGTGAGGTTATCGAGGCCGGCAATTGCGAAAGGGCTGGAAGTATGTCTTGGCAGACACTTAAAAGCAAGGAGGTCGCTGGATAACTCCTGTACTCGACTACACGTGATCTGCAGCACCCCTCTTTCAACTCTGCCCATGTTTGCGTGGACGACAATCTCGGAAGCCGATGCCAATGCATGCCGTCGCTCCAATTGCCTTAGCTGACGATGCGGCGTTTTCGTAATCTCGGTGGCTTTCCAAAGCCAAAGCAGAGGAAGGATCAACGAGAACGGCTGCCACCCTGCCAATCTAGCGTCTGAGCGTTGAGTTCACCATGGATGGACTGTGTATTGGCAGCTGAAATCGGAAAGAATAGCCATGTCCGTCGAACTACTCTGTAATGATATCCACATGAAGGGGGTTACAGGGTCCTCTGTCCCATACCAGTGCGAAACGATCGAGCCCCTTGCTAAATCTACGACAGCCTCTGCCCCTGCCGCGGGAAATGAGCAACTGCGACACTTCTGACGACGACAGGAGCACGCTGCCAAGCCCTCCCGACCGCGGTACGCGTCGTCCCCACCGCCCCGGCCAATCAGCGGCAATGGCATCTGCCTACGCGGCCACTAGGACCAATGGGATCTGTTTCCCCCCTGACTATCACCTCCAGTGGCCAATGGGAGGGCAGAAACCCCGGCCTATTCATTCCAGAAACTGTTGCCACCGCGGTTGCTGTTCTTTTTTCGGCCGTGCTCTCTACTCTCTCTCTCTCTTGCTGCATGCGGATACGTAGCCCAGAGCTTAGTCTCGTCCATGGCCGGAGTCTATCTTATTATTGATTGATTTTTCAGGGTCTCGCGCCTCTTATCTTCTCTCCCAACGCCCGCCCCTTACCCAGATTCCTCCATTCGCTCGCTCGTCTCCTGCCGCTTCCCTCGCTATCAACCTCTCTTCCCAATCGTCAAGGCAGGCGCATCGCTTCTCATTCTCGCAATGTCGCTGATTCACTCCGATAACCTGGCTCCTCAGCCATGGACCGATGTCTTCACCGACGACAGCTGTGTCGACCGCCGCAAGTGCCAGCGCAAGGTGCCCATGAAGGTCCTTGCCCTTGGTGTTGGCCGCACCGGAACTGCCTCGCTCCGCAAGGCTCTGGAGCGAATGGGATACGTCAAGTGCTATCACATGATGGCCGCCAGCGTTGAGAACCCCCCGGACTGCCTGATGTGGCACGATGCTCTCGCCGCCAAATATGACGGCGTGGGTGAGTTCGGCAGAAAGGAGTGGGATCAGCTTCTGGGCGATTGTCAGGCTGTCTGCGACTGGCCCGCCTGCGCGTTCGCCAAAGAACTGATCGAGGCCTACCCCAATGCCAAAGTCATCCTGACTACCCGCGAGGTCAACTCGTGGCACGCGTACGTTCCCCACAAAGACCTCACCCCCAAAGCCCCCGCTAATATGGCTCCAGGTCTGTGATGAAGACCGTGAACTGGCGAGTGACGGACCCCGAGCACCGTTTCGTGTCCAACTTCAGCTGGGCGGCGGGCATGTACTACCCCATGCTGAACAAGTTCTTCGAGACTTTCTTCCGCGGCGACTTCCCCAACAAGGGCAAGCAGGTGTACGAGGACCACCTCGAGGAGATTCGCAGCCTGGTCCCGCCGGAGAGACTGTTGGAGTACGAGATTGGCGACTGGGGCCCGCTCTGCGAGTTCCTGGGCGAGGAGGTCCCGGACACTCCGTTCCCGCGCGGCAATGACATGTCGGACTTCTTCTCGCGCTGCCGCACCCGCAACAGGATGCAGATGCTGAACGCGGCGCTGCAGGCCGTCACCATGGGCGGAACGTTGCTGGCCACTGGTCTGGCCGCGACTATGGCGTTCAAGCGGTTCGCTCGCTAGATTGACTCTGGGATTCGTTCTACTTCTGCGCTGGCGCGTTGGGGAGCTTGGTGCACTACTTTTGATAATTGTCGTCTACTGGTCATAATAGTTAGCCGATTGACCGATTTTTGGTATTTTGAGCTGGTCATGGCTGGATACGAGTTTAGGGGGGCTCATGCTGTATATACAAAACCCTGTTGCCTGAGCGAGAATCTATGCGAATTATCCATGTATGCATTCTTAGCCGCATTCTACTCCGCCACCTGTTCGGAGCGACTCCGAGGAGTTCGCCGATTCGATTCTGTTCTTGGGAGACGGTAGATATGCACGACGAGAACAACGAGGCCTTGGTTTTAATTTAATTCATCCGTTTACTCCATATTATATTTTATATTTTTGTATCTACGTACAGGTGTTCTTTTGCCAACCCATAACTGTCAGACCCGCCACCCGAATCGGTTTAGATCTGGACTGCGGCGTTTAACGATTCTTCTTCTGCCAACCCAACCGACCCTCGACTTTCCGTCCATTCTCTCTTGCGTTTTCTTGTATATACGTTCTCTCGTTATTTGCATTCTTAGCCTGTCCTTCTTTCGTCTCCGGAGAGTCAGTGGGTAGTGAGTGATGTGAAGGATCCATGGCCGCCTCCAGCATTTTCTCCGTGGGCGCCAAAGCCCCTTTACTCCTAGCCCTCTGGTGTCTGTCCACCGCGGTGTTGGGCGAGAAGACCGCGTTCTTTAAATCCGTGAGTCGTCCGTCTATTTATAGTTCCCCCGGACTGGGGCTCCGCGTCTCTGACGTGGTGTTGATGATATATGGTGGCTGACGATGACGAGCAGCGACCAGATCTCTACCCTCCGGTCTTTACCCTGGAAACCAGCGTCGCCCACAAGCTCGGCCCGGGCTACATCTTCCTGGGCCCCTACGAAGCCGAGAATCCGGGCCCGTACATCTACGATAACGATGGGGTATGCTTTTCGCCCCCCGGGTGCGACGACGGAGCTGACAGATTCTCAGGAACTGGTGTGGAGCGGCTGGGGCGCATCGGGGCCGGGGAACGCGCATGGGATGCATGTCTGCAAGTACAACGGGGCGGACCATCTGTGTTTCTTCCAGGGCAACCAGCAAAAGGGCTACTGCCGGGGCCACGGGTTGATCCTGGACAACCAGTACCGGATCGTGCGGTCGGTGCAGCCCGGCGGCGGGATGGCGTCGAGCGACATGCACGAGTTCATGCCGATCAACGACGGCAAGACCGCCCTGATGACCGTCTACCAGCAGCGGCAGTTCGACATGAGCCCGTGGAACATCAAGACGGGCGTCGGGTGGCTGATGGAGAGTATCTTCCAGGAGGTGGACGTCGAGACGGGCCAGGTGCTGTTTGAGTGGCGGTCGCTCGACCACGTCGACCCGTCGCTCAGCTACACCTATCCTGACCATACCGATACGTCGGGGACAGGGCTGGACCCGCACTCTCCGTGGGACTACTTCCATATCAACTCCATCCAGAAAAACAAGGACGGCGACTATCTGATTTCGTCGCGGCATACCTGCGCGGTCTACAAGATCTCGGCCAAGGACGGCTCGATCATCTGGACCCTGCACGGGGCGAACCCGTCGTTCAGGAACATCAACTTCAGCTTCTCGCAGCAGCACGATTCGAGGTGGCTCTCGGAGAACTCGACGCACACGCTGCTGTCGGTGTACAATAACGGGTACAACGGGTTCAACCAGACGCATTCGTATTCGTCCGGGATGATCATCCTCATCGACCACGTCGAGAAGACGGCGACGCAGCTGCACGACTACGCGCCGCCCGGTCGGAGCATGCTCAGCTCGAGCCAAGGGAATATGCAGGTGCTGTCCAACGGCAATGTGGTCATGGGCTGGGGCAATAATCCGTATGTGTCGGAGCACGACCGGGAGGGCAATGTCGTGCTGTGGGGGTACTTTGCCAAGGAGCGGGTGATGAACTACCGGGCGCAGAAGTTCGAGTGGGACGGCAACCCGACGGACTCGCCGGCGCTCTGGACGTACTCCAAGTCGACCGAGCCGCATTCGCCGACGACGTTTTATGTCAGCTGGAACGGCGCGACGCGGGTGAAGTCGTGGCGGTTCTACGGCTCGCAGAACAGCACGGGCCCCTACATCTTTGTGAACGAGCTCAACAAGACGGGGTTCGAGACGGAGCACACGGACCCGAACTTCTACGTGTGGACCGTCGCGGAGGCGTTGGACGCGCAGGGGAAGGTGCTGGGCAAGTCGCGCACCAAGTTCACCTTTGTGCCGTCGCCGGAGCTGCGGGAGTTCTGCGCGGACGAGACGTGCGGAAAGGCCGCCGGCTACGGGTTCCCCGGCGACGACTCGGCGCAGGCGATGGTGCCGCCGGGGGGCATCAACACGGTGCCGTGGGTCGACCCGGAGCACCCGTACACATGGCCGGAGCTGCCGGAGTCGTACTCTGCCGCGGCGCACGAGTACTGGAGCTACAGTGAGTGTTGTGAGTCCAATAGCCGGACGGATGCTAACATTTCGACTAGAAAAAGCCATGTGGGCCATTCCTGTACTGGGGGTTATCGCTGCCGCGATTGGCGCGTTCTTTCTGCTCCGGTGGTACCGCAGCAGACGGCGGTCCAACCGGGTGAGGCGAGAGAGCAGCGACGGGGCGATAGGGAAGGAGATGGCGCGGGAGGTGAGGGAGGGCGGGCTGCCGTGGTGGCACTGGCGACGATGGGGGCGGAAGGAGAAGGGGCAGCATTACTATGCGCTGACGGAGCGGGGGAGTGACTATATAGAGTAATGTACTATATCAGTATATATATATCCGTTAATATAGAATGGTATAATATACATATACACGTGATGTGATGTGTATAGCATCGTGGACGAGCGTAAACGGCAGGGAAGGGATATTCCTGAAACGGCACGGGGGATAGACACGCCAAGCGCGCTATGTGGCTGAAGCGGCTCGTGGAGAGAGCGTCGCAAGCTGATCGCCCGGGAAGCGTTTCTCTTCTGTCTGTTTGTCTGCCTGTCATTTTCTCTGTTGCCTGCCTGCCTGCCTCCTCCTCCTCCTCCTCCTCCTCCTCCCTTTCCCCGTTCCTCCCCATGCCTCCTGCAACCCGCGCTGCAAGGACGTCCTCGCTCTCCTCCCAATCCGGCAACAATAACGCCAATAACGCCCGGAATGCCCGCCAACATACCCGCGCTACCTCGTGGTCGTCTGCTCGCGAGTCCACTGTAGCCGGCGAGCCCTCCGACTCCAACGCCAACAACCAGCAGCGCCGCCGTCGCGAGTCCAACGTGTCGCTCTCGTCGGTGCCTGAAAGCTCTTCATCCTCCGCCTCCCCCCACGCCGCCATGCTGCGCAACACCTCGTTCGACTGGCAAGACCGTGACCAGGCCCGCAGCCGCTCCCAGTCTCAGCCGCATGTCTTCGCCATGGATCCCTCGTCGTCGTCGTCGCCGGCGCCGGCCCCCCCGCGCCCCGGCCCCGTCACCTGGATGAGCCTCCCGCGGAAGAGCCAGCTCGCCATCCTCGGCCTGTGCCGCGTCTTCGATTTCCTGCAGATCGCCTCGCTGCAGGCCTACATGTTCTACCAGCTCAAGTCCTTCGACGAGTCCCTCTCCAACTCCGACGTGTCCACCCAGGCCGGCATGCTGCAGGGCGCCTTCACCGCCGCCCAGTTCGCGACCGCCATCCCCTGGGGCCGCGTCGCCGACGCCGAATGGGGCGGCCGCAAGTTCGTGCTGCTCGTCGGCCTGCTCGGCACCGCCGTCTCGTGTCTGGGCGTCGCCTTCTCGACCTCGTTTGCCCAGGCCGTGTTCTGGCGTGCGTTCGGCGGCGCCATCAACGGCACCGTGGGAATCATCCGGACCATGATCGCCGAGAACGTCAAGGAGAAGAAGTACCATTCCCGGGGGTTCCTGATCCTTCCCATTGGATTCAACATCGCCTCGCTGTTTGGGCCCGGTAGGTTGTCCCCGTCCTGGAGGTGTTTGTGTGTGTGTCCGCTGACTCCGTAGTCATGGGCGGCATGCTGGCCGACCCCGTCAAGAGCTACCCGCGACTGTTCGGTCCCAATTCGTCGTTCGGCGGCCAGACTGGCGTCCAATGGCTGGTCAAATACCCGTATGCTCTGCCAATGCTGGCAAATTTCTGTTTCCTGTCGTTCAGCGCCGGCTGCGTGGCCCTCGGCTTGGAGGAGACCCTGGACGCCTGCAAGGGCAAGCCGGGTCTGGGCGTTTTCACAAAGAGGCTCTTCACCCGCGGCCTGAGGGCGGTCCTCCCGTCGTCGTCCCCGCTGTACTCGAGACTCCCGTTCCGCGACTACGAAGAAGAGGGCCCGCTGCTGAGCCGTGCGACGGAGCCGGAGGAGAGCTACGAAATGGAGGAGAAGGCGGCCAAACCGCGACATGCGCGGGTCCTGTCGTTCCGGCATATCTGGACGAAGAACGTTCTCTGCACGCTGTTGGCTCAGGCGTTTTTCGACTTCCAAATGGGGTAAGCTACACGACCCGTGTTGTCTCGACAGACGGCTGACGACGACAGCGCGTTCAATAACCTCTGGCTCCTCTTCCTGTCGACGCCCCGCTATGATCCCGACGACCCTGCCAGTCCCGCCCAGAGCCTTCCCTTCGTCTTCACCGGCGGGCTGGGAATGCTGCCGCAGAGCGTCGGCTTCGCGACGGCCATCCTGGGCGTCATCGGCATGATCCTTCAGTTCACCATCTACCCATCGATCAACGGGCGGCTGGGCACCGCCAAGAGCTACCAGTACTTCCTCACCCTCTTCCCGCTGGCGTACGCCTTTGCACCGTACATCGCGCTGGCCCCGTCGTCCACCCCGCCGCCGGACCAGGCCAACGGGCCGTGGGTCTGGTTCTCCATCATCGTCGTGCTCTTCCTGCAGGTCACCGCGCGCACCTTCACGCTGCCCACTTCCATCATCCTGCTGAACAACTGCTCGCCGCATCCGACGGTCCTCGGGACGATCCACGGCGTCGGCCAATCGGTGTCGTCCGCGTTTCGGACCTTGGGGCCGATCTTCTCGGGCGCGTGGTACGGCCACGGGCTGGAGATTGGCACGGTCGGGTTCGCGTGGTGGCTGATTGCGCTGGTCTCGGTGTTTGGGTGCGTGGCCGCCATTTTCGTCTACGAGGGTTCCGGGCACGAGATTCTCCTCCCGGGCGAGGAGGACTTTGGTCGTCATGACTAGACGTCTATTTTGATCTATTCATCTTGATCCTTTTTTTTTTTTTTTTTTTTCTTTTTTTTCTTTTTTTCGCCCGCCATTTACATGAGCCTGCATATCATTTTGGAATCTGCGTGCATACATGCGCTGGGGTTGCCTGTTGTTTTGTTTTGATACCATTCATAATGTTGGCTTCGCTTCGCTTCTTATACATATTTTGTCTTTTTTGCTTGTTGATGCATGATGAGCGGATTGCAGGGATGACTAGAGATATAGACCTTTGAGCTGACTACTGTACTGACTACTGTACTATGTATGGTGGATGATGGGATGCATGGATATACGGGATGGATCTTTGGCTCCTTCATTGGTATCGAATACAATCAATAAAACAATTCAGGATTAAGTCAGGTCACGTCAGGTCACCTCCTCAACGCCGCAAACCTGCGTGACAGCTCATCTACCTCCGGAATAGCCCCAGAGCCACCGGTGCCAGACGCAGACGGTGCGACCTCGTTTCCTGCCGCAGTCTCCGGACCGGCGTCGGGCAGCTTCACGCGCGGCCGCGGGTTATCCGTCCTGGCGGCGGGCGGGGCGACGCTCACAGGGCTTCGGCCGGCATGCAGGCCGCGGGGGGGAGAGTAGGCGGACAGGTCGGCGGGTTCGGAGGGACGTCTGGGTGTGTCGGGGGTGGATGTTGGTGCTGGGATATCACCTCCTCCTTCTCCTCCATCACCACCCATATCACCATCTCCTCCTCCTCCTCCTCCTCCTCCGAACTCCCTCGGCGGCTTCCCCGGCGGCTCACCACCACCCCCAACTTCGTCACCCCCCTCCCCCT
>RAQS01000275.1:0-26475 GCA_003698115.1 Aspergillus sp. HF37 | reverse complement strand
GATGAGAGAGAGGAGGAGGGGGAGATGAGGGGGGAGACAGAGAGAGCTGGGAGAGAGCTGGGAGAGAGAGAGAGAGAGAGCAGGAGGGGAAGAGGGAGGAGAGAGAGAGGCCTGAGAGCCTGAACTGAGGGGGAAAGAGAGCAGCCCGCCAGTTGGCTCATTCTGCCTGTCACTCCACTCTGCCCGTTCCACGGCTCCTCCACCAAGCTCCCAGCTATCATCGCCCGCCGTCCATGGTTCCTGCTGTCTTCTTCATCGCCGGGCCTGGCCTGGCCTGGACCCTGCTTCCTCCCCCCCCCCCAAAACGGCCTCCTGCTGGCCGCGTATACATCCTGCAAACTTTGCCTATTATATAAGACCCCAGTCCCTGGTCGACCTTGACTCACTTTCGCTGGTTTTCGTACTGAATTCTGTATAGCTTCCTGCATCCTCCCTCTCATTCCCCATCATCCTCGTCCTTTACCTTCCATCCTCGTCCTGTGCCTTCCATCTTCATCCTTCGCCTCACCACAATGACCGACTTCGACGTGGACAGCCTTCCCGCCCCTCGTTCGCGCGAGGAGAACCAAGAACGGCAAGTTGATCCTGATCCTGTCTGCTCCCCCGTTCCATGCTAACTCCCAGCAGTGCCTTCGTCGCGGCCTCGCGCCGTAAAGACAGGAGCCTGGACGCTCGTCTGGAGTCAGCCCACCGCGCATCGGGGCTGCACAAGGAGCGCACTGGCAAAGCTCTCCGCATCACCAAGGAGATCGTCGAGACCGAGGCCATGTACGAGGAGGTCGACGAGCACTACGAAGAGAAGCGCATCCGGATACAGGAGGCCCAGAACAATCAGGTCGACCTGCAGTTCCGTCGTAACCTTCTCGCTTTATCCACTCGCAATTTCAACGCCCGCCAGGCCCAGGGTCTCGACCTGTCCGCCGGGCCCCCTGCTTTCTCCCCGGGTATGCAGCAGGGACCTCTGACTAGCCCGGGCTTCATGGGCTCCCAGTACGTCCCGTCGCCCGGCACATACGATCAGAGTATGCAGTCGTCATACATGTCTATGAACTCCTCTCTTGGGGGGTCGGAGATGCCGTCGTACATGGGCCAGCAGATCCCCCAGTGGCAGCCCCAGCCGCCGTTTGGGTCGTGGGCGGACTTTGGACAGCACGTCCCTCAGGCCGACATGTCGATGCGCATGCCCATGCAGCCATTCACGCGGGAGCGTCTCGCGTCGGCGCCGGAGATCCAGCCACTGCGGAGCTCGCCGCCGCCAGCAGCCACTCCGTCGCACACTCGAGGCCGCTCGGTGCCCAATCTCTCTGCCAACTTCTCCGCGCTCCAGGGTGAAAGCGCATTCCCCAACATGAGGACTCTGTCGGATACACCCAGCCTAGGGCAATCCACGCCCGATGGCTGCGCAACGCCGACAACGCCCGCGTCGCCACCGCGGGGGATCCGAGAGAATTCCGAGGGCGCGATGGTGTCGCATGACAGGCCGGACCCTGATTTTGCTGCGTTCGTCGAGTTCTCCAAGCGGGTGGATGTGCCTACGGCGAGCGATGATATGAGCGGCTTTTATGATGTCGCCATGTTGGACGACTATTCTACGACGCCTATTTTCTCGACCTCCCAAGGCGACCAGGGCGATTTTTGGATGCCTCTGATGGCGCAGTAGCCGGGCTGATAGTTCTTTCTTCTGGGCGGTTCACGATAGCTGGTCTACGGTTTGCCTTTGTTCTTAATATCCCTTCGTTTGTTTGATTGGTTTGGGTGGATACATTATTATTATCTATATTAATCTGGTGGGCGTTGGCAGGAAACAGGAAACAGGAATACCTACAGGACTGGATAGGATAACAATAGGGAATAGGAATACAGCGCATTACTACTACAGGTATGTGCAGTATGTACGTACTGAAAGATCGACTTCGGTCCGCGGATCGACATGGCCAATGCAGGGTCCAGCTGAGGCCGTGCGCCACGATCGCCCGTCACTCTGTTTTGTCATATTTTCCTGCCCACCAAGGGGTGGGTACAGAGTACAGAAACCAGGGTTGCGACGAGGCAATTTCCGCTTCCGGGGTATCTCCTCCCTACTACTCCATGCAGTAAGTGCAGTTAGTCGGGGTGGTGGACCCCCTAACCAGCTAACAACTCACCCAGCCAGCGCGAGGCACCAACCAACGCTGGACCAGCTGCGAGACTACTTCCAGTACTACTAAGTTTACTACTGGTGGCAGGCTAGACCCGATCGAGGAATGCCGTCTTCGTATTGCATGCATGACCAGACTCCAGTATATATACTCCATATGCCATATGCATATGAGTGGCAGTAGGTACTCATAAGGTTATTGCATTTCTCCATCCCGGCTACGTAGATATGACCATATATGGAATAGATGGTGTAGCTAGATACTTACTTTGTAGGTGTACCAGGACTAAGCTCAGCTCCTGGTCATGCACTGCACTGCACTGCACTGCAAGGAATACGCATTATCGACGTAGTATATACAGTTACAAGCCCATCATCTTTATGCAGCCTAGCACCGTACCTGCACAGCCCAAAGTATATCCTCCTACTTACTAGTACTTAGTAGCCAGTAGTGCGTCTACGGCGCCTGCCCTACGGACCTCCTCCCAGCAGGATACTTTTCCACACTGCGGACAGATGGAGTAGTAGTAAATGCACCACCGGATAACCCACCCGCGGAACTGCAAAAACGCGCGGCCAAGACCGTTGCCACTGAATCAGCAGAGCTATTGGTCGATCCAGATTCGGTTTTTGGAAGTTTGATGCTTTCGGAGAGGCCAATGCACATCCTATGTACTGCGATTCGACTGTTCAAACTGGTCGACTGTGCATCACTGCCTTTTCAATTTCACTGCTTTGCAGACGTCTTCCAATTTGACTGGCTATTTGCACTCATGCATAGAATCCACCTCGCCCACCCAACACCTGCGCGACATCCCCGCTGCGTCGAATACTAACGCTCGAGCTGCTGCTCCGCCGTCTTCGGCTGCGAGATTCGGCCGGGTCTGCTGGGTTCAGCCCGCTGGCCCGTGCGTGCAGATTCAAAATGTCCGTCAGGCTAACGACCCCCACCAGTCGCCCTGACAGCCGTGCGCCTGGCAGTGCCGACGCCGGTACCGACGGCGCCAGTCCCGGCGACGGGACTGCGTGGCAATGCGGCATCGTATTCGCGTACGACTGCGGCGGGCTTGGCAGGTGAGGGGTCGTGTAATTCGCCTGCGGGTTGCTAGCGTTCACTGGAGGCGAGCTGGACCGGGACTCTGATGCGTTCGTGCCTTGATTGGCTGACGATTGGCCCGCAACCGTCGGCTGAGGAATATATACTGTTGAATGCGATGGTGTCGGAGGCCCCGACGACGACGGCGAGTGTGGATCCGTTACCCATAGCCTGGATCGATCAGCTTGCGCCTTCTTCAAGCCCATGCACTGACTTACCGGTGTGACTTGGTGGCCACCACCTTGGCTACCGTGTGCGCAAGCGTCGACGTCGGGTTGACATGGAAAACTGGGAACGAATCCTTTCCATCCACCAAGCCTCGCGTTGATAGAATGACTGAAACAAAATGCGTACATGTGTTGTGTAGCAGATGCAGCGACGACGACCGCGTCAGAAGCTGTTTTACTGTAAGCAATGAGACAAGGCGCCCAGGGAATTAATCTGTACCTTGACGTCCGCCGTAGAAATATTCCCAACCACGTTGAATTGATTGTCTACCACTGCCAGCGACGTGATCCCTTCACCATTCATGAGCTGGAGCGCTTCGCAAAGAGCCTTGTCCCCACTATACCTTCGTTAGAATCAGCTGCAACATGCTGGACGATGAAACCCACTTGATCGAGATAACCTCCTGGGACCCTATCGTCAAATCCTTAAGATACTGCGGATACAGCTGGTCAATCACCGGAAAACTGCGACCATTCTCCCATAGAAACTTGACCAGCCTGAACTGGCTGAAGATCCCCACCGCCTCATTATTCTTACTCTCATCGACCACCACCACCCGATGGAGGCCGCCTCCAAAGGTTTCGACTGCCTTGAGCACGCTGGCCGACGCCGGGAGGTTTGTCAACGCGTTCTTGGTGCCCAGGTCCTTCACGTCTCTCAACGGGATCTTAATTCCCTCCCGGGCCTTCCGCGCCAATTGCTCGAATGATGGCAGATGCTCCTCGTCGGGTTGTGTCAACCCCGCCGCAAGCAGAAGGTATGCGTTCAAGTCGGAATAGTCGAATGTGCCCACAGCAGACGCGCTCTGGGGATGTTCCCGTATCAACAGCACGGCCGCGCCGGTGTCTATCAGAGTCTAGGTTCATTTAATTAGCTTGTCCGCCCTCATCGGGTTGTCAGGCACACCACTTGGGTACATTTGTCGCCTCCTCAATCCCGGTGTCGAGGTCCACAAACTTCAGATCATCGGCGCTGACCAGCTCCCCGACCGATATCTGCCGCCAATCCCGGCCGGCAAATGCCGGGTTGGCATGGTTCCGAGCTGGTGGGTTATCGATGAGGCTCTGGATGGCAGACTGGGTGAGTGACGGTGGTCGGTGTGCACGAGGAGAGCCGGGCGCACCACGGAGGCTCTCACTGAAGCTCTGCCGGTGCTGGTGGTTCGACGCGAAGGAACGGTGGCGTGAGTGGTTTCGCAGAGACGGCGAGCGGGAGTCGGTGCTTGATCGTGGAGAGGCGACATTGGATCCATTGGAATTGTCGGGGGGTTCGAGCGTCTCACGGTCCGCCATGTTAGGTTCTTCAGGCCCTGATTGATATAGAAGAAGTGAAGACGCCAGGGAATCCAGGGGAGCCAACGAAGTACGGGGAGAATACAGGTAGAGTGGGAGAGGAAGAGAGCAGCGTCGGGAGGCGGTGACTGCGGGGAAGCCGAGAGCTGGTTGGCTGCCGGCGGTGAGTGTGCCCTTGTCATTTCAACTCCGCCAGCACGCTGTCCAGGTCGCCCTTGCGCTCCTTCATCACCCGTTTTTTGCTCCGGTTTCTGCCAGATGGCCCGCCCGCCTTGTGCTTCTTCGCTGCCGGCTCTGGTGTGTACGACTCTTCGCATCTTCTCAGACAAACCGGTGTTCCAGCTCTCTTGCTCGCCCGGTGGATCGACGGCCCTATCTGAAAATCCAGCACTGGGATGTCTTGACTCAACATCTGGCCGCCCTTCTCTCCAATGTCTATCATGCCAGTGTAACAGTCATGCAGCTCAGTGCAGCTCAGAAGCTCCGGAATGGCTGCAACCTCCCAGCCCTCAGTGCAATCACCGGCACTCGCGACGCCCGGACAGTTGTGCACGATAATGAAGCGCAATGACGGAAAGTCCCTCATATAGTGTAAGGCGACTCCAGATAGCTCTGTCTGGTGATGGAGCCGCAGAATTGAAAGATACGCAAACGCTCCCGAGGACTGCGCAAGCTCACTCCAGGTCCGGACAACTCGGTTGTTTAAGGTGGCCATAGAGGCACCTTCGCTGTCCGAAATGGATTGTGCGTGTGGTGGAGAGATGACCTCCAGAGCAACGATATTCTTTAGGGCAGCGATTTCGACCAGTTCCGGGATTCTAGCATACTCGGTGGCCACCGTCAGTGCCAGTCTCCAACGGAGAGTGTCGCTTTTCACCAGACCCAGGTAATTTTCCATCGGCATCTTCGGGCCCTCGATCTTCATCGAGCGGTAGGAAGAGGTTTGGGGGAACTGGTGTGGATAGACTGTCGCGAACAACTTCCACATGTAAACTGTCCTCTTCTTGCTACATGCATCTTTTAGAATTGGATGTAAATAGACATATTATTCTGCCTGAAGTAACTCACCATCTCTCAAGACAATCCCAGAGATAGCTTGCGATATGCCACGGTACTGCCGCAAACAGTCGAGGCGTCAATGCCCTCTGGTCTGACAGTATGCGCTTCATTGCCGAATGCTTGAGCGATGGAGCTCCGCGCTTATTCGTATTCTCCCAACCTCGAGGCGGGAATGGGGACTCGTGCACCCAGGAAGTTCCCCTAGACAAAGACAGGGCCGGCGCCATGGTTGTCTCTGTGTATACCTGGCCACTAGACCAATCAACGTGACGGGTGGCCATGCTGTGCGGAGTGATGATAAAACTAATAAATATTTGGCAGGCGGAAATTGAAGACATTCAAAATCTGAGCCTACAGGTGTAGGTAGACCTGTTCATTCCAACTGTCTAGGGGCTTTCCAGTCCAGTCCAATTGGTGGAGCTGATTAGTCACTGTGAATATTTATGCATTTATGCCTGTCCACCGTCTTTCCTATTTGGCGTTTGTTGACTTTCACTCTGTATACTACTCTGTCTTGCTCTGGTTACATATGGAGTGCAGACTCCAACCGCTATATTGGACCAGGTCGCTTAATGTCTAGCCACTGACCAGTTTCTGGCCTGCGAGGTGCCACATACTCCGTATTCGGCAAAAATACTACTACTTGGATAGGGCTAGAGCAGCAACCTACTACTAATCTTCCAGGGAATGGAGAGTATATAAATATTTACTTTTTGTATCGTCCTTTTAAAGAAATAGACATACGTTTGTGAGTATATCACCTGCCGCTGGTCAGCCGTGTGACGGTCACCCGTGCAGCCATCTTCCGCGTCGAGCACCATCCCTCCTCCATCTCCCCTTCCCCTTTTCCTTCCCCCACCATGATGCCCTGCCTACACTACGAACGCCCAGCCAGCCTCGTTCCGGGTTTCTTCCGCCTGACTCGCCCGACTGATTCGACAGATATCCATCCCCAACCCCCCAGGGCGGCGCAACTGTGACTCGATCGCCGCCAAGGGTCGATCAGGCGCCTATCCCCACGGTTTTTGTCGTGGCCGAGGCTGATTATGATCACGCTGCTTTGAAATCATCATGCCTACTTATTGCTGCCGTCTCCTGACTCCTGTCCGGGCTTCGCCTTTACCCTCAGTATATACGCGACTTGCCGTCCACCAGAGTTTCCCAAAAAGTCAACGAACAATGTGTCCGCCTCAATCAACGCGATCTCATGGCTCCGAAAAGAGTCTGGCACGCTCATCGTCCCAGAAAGACTGGGGCATTCTGAATCCCATCTCGTCTTTTCTGGGGTTGTCGAGGCCGTCTCCGCAGTTCGTGCATCCGAAAAAGAGCGTTGTCTGGCTACTCGACAACACCGCCTATCAGCCCGTGTCTCCTAACCAGTCGATGCAACAGCAGTCGTGGTATGCAGAAGTCATAGCCTGCATCTTCGAAAGAACCGACGACCGCGAACTCGGGAAACTTGTCGCAGCCGTTACCGACTTCATCGGCCTGGACGGGGAGGCAGGCGCAGACGAGGAAACACGAGAGCGGATAGCGCGTCGGCTGCGCCCGTTTCTGCGCCATGTTTTGCCGAACCGTCTTGCTACGCTGGAGGTTCCCCTGCCCTACCACTCGACGCAGTCGCATACCATCGGGCCGTCCAACCAGAGCGGAATCACCAGTCAAGTGGTGTGCGCTGGCTCTCACTACGTTGAGGATGGAGCCAGGATCCAGCCGTATCTCCAAAGAAACCATGCGGTGTCGATGAACACGACGTTCTCTGCACCGGAGGGATGGCTGGTTGTGTCGGACGTCGACGACACGATCAAGATTACGAAGACCTCCGAGCAGCTGGGCATGATCCACACCACTTTCGCCGAAGAATTCCGGGCTGTTGATAGAATGCCGGAACTGTACTCGCGTATACAGAACGAACTACTCCCGACCTGGTTCTACGTCTCAGCTTCGCCGTACAACCTGTATCCCTTCCTCCATGAGTTCCTCCATAGACACTTCAGCCACGGCACGATGATCCTGCGGGACTTCTCATGGAGGGATCTGGGGAGTTTGTTCCAGTCGTTGACCGAAGGCACCCAGGAGTACAAAGTGGATCGCATCGAGAAGATCCACCGGTGGTTCCCGCGCCGACGGGCCGTGTGTATTGGCGACTCGACTCAGACGGACCCAGAGTCATACGCAGAAATATACAAGAAGCATCCGGATTGGGTCCAGGCCATCATGATCAGGAAGGTCACTGATATTCCGAATATGGAGGATCGAAACTCGCCGGAGAGGTTCAAGGAGTCATTCAAGGATGTCCCGGACAATATCTGGAAGGTGTTTGAGAATCCCGATGAGATGAACGAGCTGGTGAACGAGCTCGGGACATGGGACACTGCACGCCAATAACGTGGCCTACAAGCATTTTCCGATCGATGCAGATCGCCCTGGCAGCGATGGATAATAACTAAAGACAGTAAAGCGGTTTTATGTGTGGCGGTGCTTGCTGTGTCAGTACGACGTCAATATGAAGTCGTATGCACATCGACTCTGGTTCTACATCCTGTACAGCGTCAACAACAAATACCTGGAATCATGTTTGATACGGGCTCTCCTCGCTATATAAATGCTACATCTTGATACCAAGCCGCCAGATATCCTGATAATACCGAGCCCTAACGCCCATACAAAATGAAGCCCGCAAAGCCCGCCTCAGCAACCATGGACGAAGAGACCTTCGTCCCCAACACAATGCGAGCCCTATACCACGACACGACACCAACGCCCAAGACGCCCAGCGAGCCCGACGGCCCGACAGTGCAACGCGGGATGGTCCTGGACACGGGGTTCCCAACACCGCGCCCGTCGCCAACACAATACCTGATCCATGTGCAGACAGCGGCCTTCTCGCACGACGAGCTCCGACTCGCCCGCGATCTCAACCCGTCGCAAACAGCACCGCAGATCCCGCTGCACAACTTCTGCGGCACCGTCATCGACACCCCCGTCGAAGACCACTGGCACAGCGACGGCCCGCGCTTCAAAATAGGCGACATCGTCTTCGGCCTGGCCAGCTACACGCGCGACGGCGCCGCCGCCGACTACGTGATCGCGACCGAGGGCGAACTCGCCCATAAACCGCCAAACATCACCTCCGCCGAGGCAGCCACCCTCCCGCACCCGGCGCTAACCGCCTGGCAAGCCCTCTTCAGCTACGCAGGGCTCGACGCGAACAAAACAGGCTCATGGCCCGATCTGCGCGTGCTGGTGACCAACGCCAAGGGCAGCGAGGTCGGGCTGCAAGCGCTGCAATTGCTGCGCGCGGAGCGGCTGTTCCCGCACACGCGGCCCTGGATCTGCGCCATGTGCGCGTGCGCAGACCACGAGGGGTTCCTGCGGAAGGAGGCCAAGGTCGACGAGACGATCATCGCGCCGCTGCCGATCGAGCCCGGGTTCGATCTGGGGGCGACGTTCCGCGAGAACCAGTGGGCGCCTGTCGATATCGTACTGGACTGCGCGGGCGGGGAGACCTTTGCGCAGGCGCATTCGCCGTCCGTGGTGAAGGAGTCCGGGTCTGTGCTTTCGGCGGTGGATGCGGCGCCCGCGCATGGGTTGATGATGGATGGGGGAGCGGCAGGAGCAGGAGGAGGGAGGAAGGGCCGGTTTGTGGCGGTGCGGCCGGATGGAGGCGCACTGAGGAGGATTGCGAGGTTGGTCGAGGAGAATGCGCTGCTGGGGCATTTCGAGAGCGTGGTTGACATGGTGCATGGGGCGGAGTTGTTGGCGGGAGACGCGGCGGCAGCGGCTGGGGGGAGAAGGGGAAAGATGATGGTGGTTAGGATCAATCAGCCGCAGTAGATCTAGTATATATTTTTTACGCATTGAGTCCATGAAGAAGAGCACACTGATATTGTAAATGAACCGAGTACAAACAGAACATGTTCTCGAAGCCGAAGCCGAAGCCGACAGACAAGCGCTAAAGACAAGAAGGAATACCAGTCCATTCTACCACCGCGAGATATCCAGACAGACAGGCAAATCATACACCATGCATAGTAAACAGCAGAATACACGTCGAACCAGCTGCCCCGCCTGTCTCGACAGTCGGTGACAGCAACCATGCCTCTGATATATAGTGGACATCACACATCAGGTCGGTAGGCAACACCCGCCTATCCATGACTGCAGAACCAGCCACCGGCGGAAGGATGACAGGACAGTAGTAGTAGAATAAAATGTATTAAACGGCGCGACCGACAGCCGCTAAAGTAAGGAATCGAGTCTGGTGAAAACGCTCAGACATGCCGCGACAATCTAGACGAGTCTGTGTCAGTGTTTGTCCATATCAAAACACATCAAAAAAACGCACCTCCAACTGGAGCTCTTTGTCCTTGTTCTTGTTAATCTCGTCATTGATCGCCTGGGCCAGATTGGCCCCAATCGCCTGAGAGCCGCCGGCGCGGCGCGCAAACGGCCATTGCGAGTACTCCGCCAGCAGCTCGTCGACCTGGGCAAAGGCCCTCTCGCGCGCCTCGTGGCTCATGGTGACCAGCGCGTTTTCCAGCACGTTGGCCGCGTACGCGGCGCTGACCATGCAGATCGTCCGGAGATACCTGAAGTCGATATCCTCGGGGAGCCAGGTGTTGGGGGCCAGGATGACAGTGCGGTTGCTGCAGATGTTGCGCACGCGGCGGTGGAGGTCGTCTTTGGCGCCGCCGTCGGCGAGCGGGTGTGTGGCCATGTCGAAGAGGAGGAAGTTGCGCTTCTCGGTGCGGAGGATGCCCTTGTCGACCAGGCCTTTGGCGAGCCGCTCGCGTACCTGCTTGAGCTGGTACCCGATTTTCATCAAGTTCCATGTTTCGCCTGCGTGTGTGTGTGTCAGTTGATGGTTTTCTTTCTCGAATGCGCAACGTACCGCTCATCAGATCAATCCACGAATTGACGCTCATCAGCTCGCTCGACTTCATCATCTTCAGCGCCTCGTCCAGCAAGACTTCCCCGGTCAGCGTGTCGTCAATGACCTCAATCACCCGGTCTGCCAGAGGGAACCGCCGTCGGGAGGAGTCCTTCTGCATGCTTATTCGGCCGCGGAGAGCGAGTTCGATGACGATGCATCCGCGCAAGGCGTAGGAGATGTTCTCGTTCCAGAAAGAGAGGTAGCCCTGCATTTCCAGAGTCAGGCGGCCGCGCATGCGTGTATAACTGGCGAAAAAGACAAAACGCAGCATTCAGAACCTACCTGTCTATCCTTCAAACCCAGTAGCAAAACATCTTCCATCAACGTCAGCTTCGGCTGCTTGCTGCGCTCTTGACTCTCGCTGATATCCCTGGGGTCAAAGGCGATCTTGTGGCCGTTTTCCCCGCTGGTAAACGACGCGTCCGGTAGGCGATTGTCGAGCGCAGAGCCATTCCGCGATATGGGCGAGGACACTCTGCTGTCGTCGTTGTCGTCTCCGCCAGCGGCTCGACCGCCACCCCTCCGGCGAGTCAAGCCTCCGGCTGAGGACATGAGGGCGGCGTGAAGTGTTCGGTCGGGGGTTTAGTTCGGAGGAAGAATTCGCGGTCGGAGTTTTCAAAGGTCGCCAGTGCCAGGTGGTGTCGAGGCCGGTGCCGGGCAGACAAGGCAGGCCGAAGACCGGAGGAGTCAGGAGAAACGGGCGGACAGGCAGAAGACAAAGAAGGAGGGAGCACTATCCAAAGAAACCCGGCGACCAGAGGGGGTGTGCAATAGAGGGAGGGAGCCGGCGAAGGTTGGGAGAAGCAGCGGTGGTGGACTTTGACGGAGAGAGATAATCTTTGATGATGATCGATTGCGACCCTTC
Organism: Aspergillus sp. HF37; assembly: GCA_003698115.1. Lineage (NCBI taxonomy): Eukaryota > Fungi > Ascomycota > Eurotiomycetes > Eurotiales > Aspergillaceae > Aspergillus > Aspergillus sp. HF37. Next base: position 14,862 of record RAQS01000275.1, on the reverse strand, counting down.
GCTTATGGCAATCTCCTGTTCGACCACCTCGCTTTTCGCTGGTATCTGAGACTAAAAACAATATTGTCCTTATTATTACAATGCTGGCTATATCAATCAATTACGCGGTTCCTGGTCTACAGTGCCCGCGGCTAATACAGCCCGGTTCAGGGTGAAACAGCTGATAACGTATTCAAGGTGATATACACGACACAGATTCAGCACAGTAACGGCAACATGGAGCCTCCAAGGACACTCCGGCTGGTAACAACGGTCTTTCTATCGGCCCAGCATTCGATTTATTATGTATTTAGTGAGCTAGACCGGTTAGCGACCGAATCGACCACGTCCACCGGCGGAGGGACTTACCGTCAGGCTGAGCCAGGATGTAGTCGACAGCCTTGTCAACTGTTCGTAGTGAGCGGGTGGAACTGAGTCGTTCAAGCCGAGACACTTACTGCTGAGGATGCCGTCGGCCTCCTTGTCCGGGATCTCAACGCTGAATTCCTGCGAGAGCGTCAGCAGCCGTCCAGTCGCCCACTCGGCGAGACAAACCTCCTCAATGGCCATCACCACCTCAACGGTATCCAAGCTGTCCAGCCCGAGGTCGTTGGTGAAGTGGGAGGTCGGGTTGATCTGCTGTTGTTTAGCAACCATCCGTCCTTCGGGCATCGCCTCTCTTTTGTGCCGCTGTAACTGACCTTGCTGGGATCGGAAACCTGCAGTCAATTGCCATTAGCCTCTGCATTATTCTCTACCATCCACCCCGTGTCAGGATGCTCGGCACGAACCTTGTCGAAGTTCTTCAAGAGGTTGACTACCCGGCCCACCACCTCGTCCTTCTGGAGACCGGCGGGAGCGGAATAGAACCTGACAGCCTGGAAAGACGCGGCCGGGGCGAACTGCGAGGGACGCGCAACGGGCGAGCTGCGGAGCTGGAAGGAAGCCGGGGTCCTGGGGACACGCGGCATGGAGGATCGCAGGGAGCGGACGACGGCGGAGCGGAACATGGTGGGTGGATGGACGGTGTATAGGCCTGCGGAAGGCACTGACGGGAGATACAGAGAAGGGAGAGACGAGGAGACGGCGTGGAAGGGGCAGGGAAGCAGAGTAGAAACAGCCGGGCGTGATGCAGCAGCGATGATTCTTTTGCTCGGAAAGCAAAATCGTGCCGGCGGGCCAATCAGAGCCCGCCAGAACGCCGTGACATAAGCACCACTCTGCACCGACTTCACCTTGCTCTCTTCCTCCTCTTCCTCCTCCCTTCTCTTCCCTCTCACCTACCCCAGGGTATCTCCATCATGGCCTCCTCAAAGCCCGTCACCAGGCTGGTCGCCTCCCACCGCCCGTCTGTCCTCTCCCCGGCCTTCCGTCCTCTGGCATCGACCGCGAACTTCTCGTCCTCCGTGCGCCGCCCAGCTCTCCCTTCCGGCCCCCCGCCGCCGGGCTACCGTATCCCTCCCCCGAAGCGCTGGGACCAGAGCGACGAGCCGGCGCTGGATAAGGCAAGCAAGTACTTTTTGATGTCGGAGATCTTCCGCGGCATGTACGTGGTGCTGGAGCAGTTTTTCAGACCACCGTAAGTTCCCCAGCCGCTCGCTGTCAATCAATCGGCTTCTGGTTTGTTCAGCGAGATGCTAACCCATCGCCTCCAGCTACACCATCTACTATCCCTTTGAAAAGGGCCCCATCTCCCCCCGCTTCCGTGGAGAGCACGCCCTGCGCCGCTATCCCACCGGCGAAGAGCGCTGCATTGCCTGCAAGCTGTGTGAAGCCATCTGCCCCGCCCAGGCCATCACCATCGAGGCCGAGGAGCGTGAAGATGGAAGCCGTCGCACCACCCGATATGATATCGACATGACCAAGTGTATCTACTGCGGTTACTGCCAGGAGAGCTGCCCCGTGGATGCCATTGTTGAGAGTACGCTCCCTTCGTGTTATATATATGTCTATGCAGCGGTACTGACTGATCCAGCCCCCAACGCCGAATATGCCACCGAGACCCGAGAAGAGCTCCTGTACAACAAGGAGAAGCTCCTTGCCAACGGAGACAAGTGGGAGCCGGAGATCGCGGCTGCTGCCAGAGCCGACGCGCCCTACCGATAAAACCATGATACCTCGCTATATAGGCTCTTTTTCCTGGCAAAAAAGAAAGTTGAAGCAAATTTCCTCAGAGGGTGTTTGGGGTTTTGTTTTCCTTCTGATCAGATGCGATCTTCCCATTGTACATAAATCCTCTTGCTTGCCGTTTTCGCTTTTCGCCATGTTGAGTTTATGAGACCAATCCTGATTTCTTTTGTCTGTCGCTACGATCAAAGAAAAGACCAGAACTCCCGAATTGTATCAACACTAGATCGCTGTATGCATACATGCACAAGAGAAATAAAACCCGCCGTGAATCCCCAACACCTATCCATCCAATCGAGGAGCCAATCATCTCCGAGACAGATCATTCTTGTCGCGTACGTATGTACACATCCATTTTCAACGTAGTCCGCGATCCTCCTCACTTTTTCCCTCCGGCTTTCGTCTTGAAACTCCCCTCAAACCCCGGCCGGGCCTTCTTCTTCGACCCGCCTTTCTTCCCCTTGCTGCCCTTCTCCTCTCGGCGCCGCCGGAGGTTCTCCTCTCGCTTGTTCTGCTTGCTTTCCTTGTCCTTTCGCACCGTCTCCAGCCGGTCCCTCCACTCGCGCTCCGACTTCCTCTTCGCCGAGTCCTTGCGGTTCAGCGCCTTCTTCAAGAGAGACGTGTTGTCGCGGACTCGCTCGCCGTGCGCCCGCTTCTTCGCGTTCAGCCACATGTCTTTCTGCTGGATGTCGGCGCGCTTCTCGTCATCCATCGCCGCGATCCGGGCTTTCTTGCTTTCGACCGCCTTGAGAGCGGTCGCGGTGTCTTGTGGGCCCGGGCGCTTCGGTTGGTCGCGCACGCCGGATAAGGCGGCGTCGGTCTGTCCGCCGTCGGTGAAGACCATGCGGCCGAAGGAGAAGTTGTTTGCGGGGCCGATCGAGTCAGCCGGCGAGCGCGGCGATGCGAGGAGCGAGCCCGAGCCGCCGGGTGAGAAGCGGAGGGCCATGGCCTCGTCTTTGACGCGCTGCTCCTCCTCCTTGGCCTTCTGCCGCAGCTGCTTCTTGTGCGCCTTGCGCTCCTCGGCTTTCTGACGCCGCGCTTCGATGAGCTCCTGCCGGTTGCGCGCGGGCCGGCCGTTGAAGCCGTCGGCGTGGCGCGCGGCGCGGAGCTCGTCAAGGCGTTTCTGGAGGCGCTGTTTTAGTTCTTCCGGTGTCGGTTTTGGGGATTTTGACTCGGGTTTCTCGGCGGTGTCTGTGGGGGCGGTTGGAGGGACAATTGACGAGGTGGACGAGCTGCCGGATTGGCCGTTTGACGCATCAAAGCCCGGTGAGTCGGGGGTCGACGAGATGGATGACGGCTGCTCCGGGTCTTGGTTGAAGTTGAGCGAGATTTCTTCCTCGGCACCATCGTCGTCCTCATCAGAGTCGCTCTCATCTTCGGCTTTTGGGTTTTGTCGCTCGTCGGCTTTCTTATTGTCGGGCTCCTCTTTCTGCGGCTTAGACTCTCCGTTTTCTGTTTTGTTCTGCTCGTCTTGTGTCCTCTCCTTTCTAGCAGCATCCTTTTCTTTCTTCTTCTCTTTCTGGGCGCTCTTCTTTTGAGCCTTTTTCTCTTCCTTTAGCTTCTTCCGATCCTCGGCGCCCTTGCCAGGCGTTGTCTCCGATTCGTCTTGGTTCTCGGGTTGTTTTTGTTTCTTCGGCTTGACATCACCTCTACCCAGGCCTTCTTTGGGGAGCTCGGAGCCCAATTCGCCCTCGTCGTCCGACTCGCTCCCGGGATCGGCGTCGTCTCGCTTGCGCTTTCGGGCATTCTCATCCATGACATCTTTGGCCGTTTTGGCAGACTCGGGGTCCAATTTCGCCCGTTTCGCTTCTCGAGCCTGTTCCTTGGTCTGCTTTTTCCGCTGCCATTGGTCCTGCAGAGCACCGTGTCAATCGAGTCCGTGCCAGCAAAACGACAAGCAGCAGGCCACATACACTGTTATCATCGCCGTAGTAGTACTTGGCCGGGATCAGCGAGAGCAGGCCGTCAAAAGCCTGGGCGTGGCTTCGTAGCCGATCCTGCGGTTTCGTCAGCGGGAGGAGCGGGGGGACAACGGTCAACGACGTACCTCGATATCAGCCATCGCGGACTGTCGGACAAACCACGGAGTACGACCAGAGAGCCAGGCGGGCGCAGAAAGGAGCAGAATGGGGCGTCAGCAGCGAGTGGGAGCAGTGGAGGAGGCTGCGATAAGTTGGAAAATTTTAGAGTTGGGGCTTGGCATGATTCTCCGCTTGCTCACCGCCTGGCTCTACATACAGGCTTCACTTCACCTGGAGGCTACTACGTATTGTACTGGAATCGGAATAGAGATGAACTTGGTTGGGATTAGGCAACTCAATAACCTCTTTCCAGACATTCCCATTGCAACGAACCATTCGACATACTATGATCTTTCCCGAGACACGGACATTGGAACTCTTGGACGCGACGCGAAGAGAACTTAAACAGCTACTCAGGTCCAGTTCCCGCAAATGCTGCAGCGAGGTTGAAGCCAAAATCATAGAGGCCATTGAGCAGCCAGTGGTTGTATGGCAGGTCTGTCCAGGTCTGACCATACCTGTCCATACTCATCCACCGGTCACATGATACAGATCAGGTGACATCAAGTATACTCCGCGTATGGTCTGTTTTCCAAAAAATATCATCTCTGTACATGCAGTGTCAAGTCGAAATACCATGTAATCAGTCCACTCGGCTTGGGAATCGGAAGTCGCTTTATAAGGTGGCTGCAGCCACGGCAGTTGGTTGCACCGTCAAACCACGCCGGAAGAGGGCATCCGATCGGGGCCATCCGATCGCCTGTTGGGCCACGCATTTTTGCGCAACCCCCCTAAATTTTTATGGACCTGCGCTTCGCTCTGTTTCTCCCAATGCACATCATCCAGCATCTGATAACACACACTCTCTTATTTATCTGATGCGATGAGCCTTCCTGGTCTCTGATTCTGTTTTCTTCAACTCCGCCAGCCATCATGGATGTCGTTCTCGACGTGCTCGACACCTTCGCGTTTGATCGCCTGTACTCGTCCGTCCTCCCTGCGAGCCAGTCCCAGCTCGCCCTCAACAAGGCGTCGTTCTCGACCTACAACGAGAACGTCAACCGCTATGTGTCGCTTCCGCCGTCCGACTGGGCGACCCGAAGCGACTGGGCGCGAGACGATGTTCGCAGGCAGGCTCTGAGTCTGTTTTTGATTACATGGTTCGTCCGAGCAGATCCAGGGAATCGGCCGCCGCACGATCTGGTCCATTGATGCTAATTCTTCAACAACAGGGTCTTCGGTCTCGTTCTCTACTTCATTGGCTCAACCATCTCCTACCACTTTATCTTCGACAAGCGGTCAATGAATCACCCGAAGTTCCTGCGCAACCAACTCAAGATGGAGGTGCGCCAGGCCATGGAGGCCATGCCCGTAATGGCCGCCCTGACCACGCCCTTCTTCGTCGGCGAGGTGCGCGGCTACACGAAACTCTACGACTCGCTGTCCGACGCGCCGTTCTCTCTGTACAACCTGCTCCAGTTCCCGCTGTTCATGGCCTTCACCGACTGCTGCATCTACTGGATCCATCGCGGCCTGCACCACCCGATGATTTACCGGCGCTTCCACAAGCCGCACCACAAGTGGATCGTGCCGACGCCGTTTGCCAGCTACGCCTTCCACCCCGTCGACGGCTGGAGCCAGAGCCTGCCGTACCACCTGTTCCCGTTCCTGTTCCCGCTGCAGAAGGTGGCCTATCTCGGCCTGTTTACCTTTGTGACGATCTGGACGGTGCTGATCCACGACGGCGAATACGCCACCCGCTCGCCGGTCATCAACGGCTCGGCCTGCCACACCCTCCACCATCTGTACTTCAACTACAACTACGGGCAGTTCTTCACGCTCTGGGACCGCATCGGTGGCAGCTACCGCGTGCCGCCTGATGAGCTGTTCAACGACGATCTCAAGATGGACCAGAAGCAGTGGGAGAAGCAGTCGCGCGAGGCGGAGAAGCTGGTCAAGGAGGTGGAGGGGACGGATGACCGGACCTATGAAGGGAAGAAGGACCTTTAGATGGCTTTATGATTCTTTTCTATTCTTCCCTTTTGTATTAAGAATTTATAATAGGTGGACAGTCGGTTGGATGACACTGAGGCACTGACAGATAGATAGTATGGTTGAGCGGATGTACATAAGACCTGAATACCATGTTTCTTTTGCGCTTTTATTTACTTGCTCTAAGAGTAAGCTTGCATGAATCCCCGGGACGCCCGCAAAGTTCGACGGTTCCTTGGCTCGGACATCTACATCCCGTAACGGCCCTTATGATACCAGTGGGGGAGACAGTTACCGGCGGAATTACCAAGGACCAAGGCCCTTGGCATAGAGGGGACCGAAGCCATCTCGACCAGTCCGGACTCTGTGCCCTGGATTGTATTTGTGCTGCCTGGCGGGATGTCCACTCACGAAGAGCCTTAAGCCTTGGGTTTGCGTAATGGGCGGGCGTAGTAGAGATTGAGGAGCAGAATATGACTCGGGCTGTTATTGTCTGCTATTCTCAAGTCTAGTATGACAGAAGTACTAGAATAGTGAGTTATCACAGCCACAAGCCATCGCCACAGATACAATACGAGATCCCGTCCCCAGCTGTAACCATGCTAGTGCTGCTTCAGATGCTTCCAGGGTTAGCTGACTTGGATCACAACGCGATGATCGGTGGGTCAGCATGCTCAGCCCTGTGGCCTTGAACACATGAGCTGAGTCTCCTGGTAAGCCGTAATAGCCGGTATCAGAGGGAGACTCGAGGTGAGACAGACTCTTGTACTTGGAGTAGAGAGGCCGGGGGCGGGGGGTTATGTATCTGTATGTATGTGTATCAGCCCTGCTGCGGGCGATTCTCACTGCTGCTACTATAAAGAGGGGCATCCCTCCATCTTCCTTCCCGTCTCTCCATCTCCCTGTCCCTTCTCCCGTCTTCATCTCCTTTTGATCCACCACCATGTCCGGTCCCTACGATCACCAGTACAACCAAGGCCACGGCTACGGCTATCCCCAGGGCCACCAGTATCCCCAAGGCGGCTACCCTCCCCAGGGCTACGGCCATCCTCCCCCGGGCCAGTACGGCCAGCAACCCAACTACTACGGCGGCCAGCAGCAACCGTCCTACGACCCCTACAGCCAGCACCAGCATCAGCCATACGGCCAACAACCTCCCTACGGCCAGCAAAATCATCAGTACTACGGCCAACAGCCACCGTACGGCCAGGACCAATACAGAGAGGGAGGATACAGAGAGGGAGGGTATGTCATGTCATCTGTTCCCCGCATCCCGTCACGTCGCGTCACCCCTGTCCAGTACCACCTACTCAGTATACCTATCAGATTGACTGACTGACATTCTTCCAGATCATACGACCAGAACGCCCCCGGCGAAGCGCAGGAGGGTGGTGAGCGCGGGCTCGGCGGAGCCGTTGCCGGCGGCCTGGCTGGCGGTTTCGCCGGTCGCAAGGCCAACCACGGAATTCTGGGGACTATCGGCGGTGCCATCGCGGGAAGCGTTGCGCAGGACGCGGCCAAGAAGCATCACCATAAGCGTGATCACAGTTCGTCGGGTTACGGTGGGAGCAGCCAGGGCCATGGCCACAGCAGCGGGGGTAGCAGCCTGGGTGATTTCTTTAAGAAATAGAGGGGTTGTGCTTGGTTTGGTTTTCGTCTTGTCGTGTTTTTGTATCCTGTATCCAGTTGTTTTGCTATTCCGGATGGGTTGGGTGACAGTGGGCGGCTGGGACTGGCTTTGTTTTTGATTTTACGATAATGGACATGATGGGACGATACCTGCATTGATATATTAGTCGCTGTCTATTTGAAGTTACCAGTTTACTGTCAATAATCTCAGTACTCTGTACTTCGGAATAGGGCTTGTTGGTGCCTGAGGAATGCCAAGCTAACATCAAATTGATTTCGGCCGCCGACTTCGACTAACTTCGCATCTTACAGCCATACCAGAATACCACCATGATCCTCCGGCAGTTCTGTGCGCGGCAAAGTGAGCCATTGATTGCAGCCCCAGCCGTATCTAGAATCATCACTGACCCTGTTTCCAGGCCGCCAACTCCGCGCCCTCAGCCGCAGTCCGCGCATTCCAACCCGGTTCTCGTCAACCCAAGCACCCCCGGCCAACCCGGCCGACGAAAACCTCCGAAGCGAGCCCGAATCGCAGACAGAAAGCGTATCTTTATTAGTCAACGTCAAAGAAGAAGACAAACAAGCCTCACGCACAGCCTGGAGAGCGCTGGAAGAGCGAAGTGAGTCCCGACCCTTCCTCATGGACAACGCAACAAACTAACACACAATGCAATGCAGCACGCCAATTCGACACCCACGGCACGGTCATCCCGCATGTGTACGACCCAGATGATGTGGTGAAGAACCCGCCGCGGGCGACAGAGGTCAGCCTGGAGATGCTGCTAGCGGCGCAGACGCACCTGGGCCACTCGACGTCGCGGTGGAACCCACAGAACTCGCGGTACATCTTCGGCGTGCGCGATGGGATCCACATCATCTCGCTGGACCAGACGGCGGCGTATCTGCGGCGGGCGGCGCGGGTGGTGGAGGAGGTAGCTGCTCGGGGCGGGCTGGTTCTGTTCGCGGGCACGCGGGCGGGCCACAAGGAAGCCGTGGTGCGGGCGGCGGAGCTGGCGGGCGGATACCATGTGTTTGAGCGGTGGGTGGCCGGGACACTGACCAACTCGTTCCAGATCCTGGGCCACTGCGAGCGGAAGGTGGTGAATGCGTTTGACGAGGAGATTCCCGAGCTGAAGCGCACCCTCGAGGACCGTCTGCCGCTGCAGCCCGATCTGGTCGTGTGTCTGAACCCCGGTGACAATGAGCCCCTCCTGCATGAGTGTGCCCTCAATACCATCCCCACTATCGGCGTGCTCGATACCGACTTCGATGCCACTCGTCTTACTTACCAGATCCCCGCCAACGATGATAGTCTGCGCTCGACGGCGCTGATTGCCTGTGTCTTGGGCCGCGCCGGCGAGGAGGGCCAGCGGAGGAGGCTCGCCCATGCGCAGCAGGGGCAGTTTACGTACGCGCCTGTCAAGGCCGAGGATCTCCTCACTCATCCGTTTACGGGCGAGAAGTTGTAATGGGTTATTCGTTTCTAGTCTTCTGTACTGTATAGATTTGATGTACGAGCTCGGTCTTAGCATGTATGTATTAACTAGGTTGCCATATCAATTGCAATTGCTTCGGGAACATATTGATTGAATCGTCGTCAATTGTCATCATGCGGTATATACTGCAGTAGAACAAGCCGTCTATCGAAAAAGTAATCGACCCAACTTTTCCGAATCCTGTGTTGAACATGAACAAAACCTGGGATATCAAACTCTATACAAAAGCACCAGTCAATCAACCCAGGGCCCTCATGGCCATTTCGACACTAGACCGTCAGTCAGCCTACACTCTGAAAAAAACGCAGCGCAGCGCAGACAGGGAGAAAGTGAACATACACGAAGAAAGTACCCGCCGAAACAGGCATAGCCCTAAGCAGGGTAGGCCCGATGCCCTTCCAGAAACCGGCGTAGCCTTCCACGGCGACGGTCTGGCGGAAGCAATCCCGCATGGAGGCAAACTTGCGCTGGTCGCCAAAGCCGTCGCACTGCATCTTGCTCTTGACGACATCGAACGGATAGCTACTGAGCCAGAGGAACTCGCCGGCGACGCCGCCGTAGGCGCCGACCTTCCAGGAGGGGATATCCTCGCGCTTGACGTTGCAGCGCCGCGCGTCCTGGTGCATCATGTACTCGAAGCTCAGGAACCACATGCCGTAGGCTGTGCCTCGCGCAGATACGTGACCGCCTGCCCGCGGAACAGGCCGCGCGCCACGCCCTCGTGCGCCGACAGCTTGCGGATGCAGTCCAGCGGGCCGTTGTACAGCCGGTCGGCGCCGTGCGGCTGCGTTTGCATCCGGATACGCACGTGCTCGATCGGGCCCGACAGCACCGAGTTGGTGAGCCCCGCGAAACTGCCCGCGAGGTAGTACTGCCCGTAGGAGAGGCTTGGGTCTGCGTATTTCTTCTTGTTAAGCACTTCCAGGCGCCGCCGGGCTTCGTGGAAGGCGCCGAATTGGATGCTGACCTGGATGGTGTGAGCAGCTGGATAAGCTGGGGGGAGGGGGATGTATGCGGGGTGTAGCAGATCGGGGAATACATACACAAGCACCAATTCCAATCAACGGAGTCAATGTCCCCTTGTAGAAGGCAGACGGGCCCTCATTCTTGAAAATCTTGCTGGCGCAGTCCAGCGCGCTCGAGTACTGCGTCGTTGTTTGCAGTCGCACCTTGACGATATCTGGCGGGGGGGTTAACTAGGCCTAGGCAAGCTGGTGGTGGGCAACAAACCAAAAGGCTGGCCTGTGAAGTGTCAGTACTGCTCGATAGTTAAGAGCACAAAGCAATTGAGGCTCAATCCACGAACTGGTACATACCGATGAGCACCTGCGCCATACCACCCGCAGCGCCGGCAGACAGGTCCTTGACGGCGCGCAGAGCGCCTCCGCCCTTTTGCAAATCCTCGAAAGCTTCGGCCTCCATGCTGGCAGGGAACTGGGGAGCAGCGACGGGAGAAGATGAAGGAGAGAAGAGTTGCAGAGGAGTGCAAGAGCCAGCGCTGGTCTAACTAATAACGCCAGCAGCGCGGCCTCCGATTCGGCGACGGCGCCGACCCACGTGACTCCGCGGGAAACGGGCAAATCGGGAATTCTGCGGGCTCTCGCTGCTTGCTCCTCGCCCACCCCGGATTTTGTCTTCTTTCCCTATCATGCAGAGGCGGGCCATTCTTCAGGTGCGTGTGTCGCTGTGGCTCCCCTCCCCAATTGATTGAATTGCCCTTGCTGACCCGATCATCCCCAGGCCTCCCGTCGCCATGGTGTTGATAGAAGGTCCTGCCCAGCCAGACTCTGGCCTCAAGATTTCTCCCCGCTCCCAGTCTACGTTTCCCGACGGACTTTTCGATCATCTCGCGTGACGTCGAACCCTTCGGATTCTGGCTCCCCCGCAAACAATGGCGAAGATGCGCCTCCCTCGCGACTGAGGTATTCAACCTCCAAATTCGGCAATCGATGGGGAGGCGGTGCGCCCCAGAAACAGGCAGGACTGGGTATTGCGGAGAAGGCGGCGCGTGACTCGCTGCTAGAAAAGCAGGCCCGAGAACGACAAGCCCGAGAGAAGCAGGTCCGAGAAAGACAGGCCCGAGAAAAGCAGGCCCGAGAGAGGAAGGCTCAAGAACAACAGTCGAAAATACGGATTTACCAAGGGAGAGCCCCGAATGAGAAAGCTAATGAGCGCTGGAGGAATCAACAACGTGCATCGGGAAGGAATGGGGCGCCTAATACTCCGGATGCAGGAATGCAGGGTCAAGGACAGCAGAGAGATAATAACCGGCAACCCCAGTTCCGGACTGAATCGAAATGGAGTAGGGCGCCCAATACTCCGGATGCACGAATGCACGGTCAAGGACAGCACAGAGATAATGACGGGCAACCCCAGTTTCGGATATCTTACAACAACCCCCGAAGGAACACAAAACCCGATTCGCAAGTCCGTGGAGGGCAAGACCAGGCCCCTCAAGGCCGGCGGTGGACAGACACTAAGATGGGCACGCTAAGACAATCTGTTTTATCAGACCTGTCTCAGGCGGCTGGACCGGGCCCTGCCGTTGATCAGACAGATCGCCGCCAACAAATCCAGGAGCCCGGTTCCATGGGCGCTAAACGAGGGCAGTCCCAGGGTGCATGGGGAAAATCCCCTCGGTACGAAAGTCACGACCGCGAAAGTTTCGAACATGAAACCCATGAGCCGCAGGAGAATACCGAGGATCAAGTGATCTCAGAGAAGGAGCGGGCGCGAATTCTACTAGAAGATTCTGGTAGCGCTTACGGACAAACTGGGGGATCCAGCGGTCAAGACGCGGAGGCACGAGAAGGATATGAGGACCGCGAAAACCGAAGGCCACGCGAGTCTGTTGCCGATCAGCGAACCCAGGAATCCAGCCCCGAGGACAGTCGGGAATTCCGCGATTATAAGGCTCGGAAGTCGCCCAAGCACCGTGGAAATCGGAAACAGCGCCTGGCTGATGATGTCGACGGCTTTGAGAGGGAAGAGTACAGCCGACGACGAGAAGAACGCAAACAAGAAAAACGAGGAAAGGCCATGGGGAAAGAAAGGAAGAAGGAGGAGGTAGAACAGGCCCCAAGCCCGATTTATCTTCCGCCATTCATCAGCGTTAGCACTCTTGCAGACGTCATCGGCGTTCCATCAGGGCAATTCATCCGCCAGATGGAGCAGATGGGCTTTGAGGACGTAACGTATAACCATATTCTTGACGCAGAAAATGCTGGACTGGTTGCGGCCGAGTTCAACTTCGAGCCTATTTTCGACACGCCCGACGAGGACCTGGTCGCTGCACCTGAGCCGGAGGACAAGTCTGCTTTGCCGCAGAGACCGCCGGTGGTGACCATCATGGGCCACGTTGACCATGGAAAGACTACGATTTTGGATTGGCTTCGCAAATCGTCAGTCGTGGCTTCTGAACACGGGGGAATTACGCAGCATATTGGTGCTTTCTCCGTATCCATGCCCTCTGGCAAGATGATTACGTTCCTGGATACCCCCGGCCACGAAGCGTTCCTGGATATGCGCCGCCGCGGTGCGGACGTGACGGATGTCGTGATCCTCGTGGTTGCGGCGGATGACAGCGTCAAGCCGCAGACAGTGGAAGCAATCAAGCATGCCACTTCTTCCAAAGTCCCCATCATTGTGGCTATGAGCAAAATCGACAAACCCGGCACCAGCGACGAGAAGGTCAAACAAGACCTTTCCATGCAAGGCGTGCACGTGGAAGACTACGGCGGCGATGTCCAGGCCATCGGCGTGAGTGGCAAGACTGGACAAGGAATGGTGGAGCTCGAGGAAGCCGTCGTCACGCTCTCTGATGTTCTTGATCTCCGGGCAGACAACGCTGGCAATGTTGAAGGCTGGGTGATTGAGGCGTCGACGAAGAGCTACGGCCGAGTGGCCACTGTATTGGTCAGGCGTGGCACACTGCGACAGGGCGATATTATTGTTGCAGGTACAACATGGTCTCGGGTGCGCTCGCTTCGAAACGAAGGCGGTGTCGCCATCGAGAAAGCGACGCCCGGTACGGCAGTCGAGATAGATGGCTGGAGGGAGCAGCCCGGTGCGGGCACAGAGATCCTGCAAGCACCGGATGAGCAGAAAGCCAAGGACGTGGTTCAGATGCGACAGGAGAAGACGGAGACGGAGAGGCTAGGCGAAGACACAGCGGCTATGAACAAGGAGCGCCATGCACACTTGGAGAAGCGTCGCCTGGAAGCAGCGGGGATAGATCCCGAGGAGACCCAGGAGGAGCAGACCGGGCCCAAGAAGGTAAACTTTGTCATCAAGGCCGACGTGGGCGGGTCTGCAGAGGCGGTGATGAACTCGGTTGCGGCGGTTGGCAACGCCGAGATATACGCCAACGTGGTCCGCTCCGGTGTGGGACAGGTAACCGAGTCTGACGTTGAGCATGCAGCCAGCGCGAATGGGCACGTTATCTGCTTCAACCTGCAGGTCGACCCGAACATGGTGCGGTTGGCGGAGAAGCGAGGCGTACGCGTCTTGGACCACAACGTCATCTACAGTCTCGTGGACGATGTCAGGGAGGCAGTGAGTGCCGAATTGCCTCCAACGTTATCGCACCGCGTGCTGGGGGAAGCGGAGATCAGCCAGATTTTCGAGATCAACGTCAAGCGCAAGATGACGACAGCCATTGCCGGGTGTAAAGTGCGCAACGGCTCGATCAAAACGTCCAAAAAGGTGCGGGTGCTGCGTGGGCAGGAGATTGTATACGATGGTAAGTTCGATTCCGTCATCCGACTCCGCATGGGTATGCTGACGGAGTAGGGACCCTCTCTTCTTTGAAGGACGTCAAGAAGAATGTGTCGGAGATGCGCAAGGACAGCGAATGCGGCATGGGCTTTACGGACTGGACCCAGTTCCAGCCGGGAGACCACGTCCAGAGCTACGAGGAGTTCTACGAGGACAGACACCTATGATGGGCCTTGGCTTGCAGCCCGTGTATTATAGCGATTGATGTACTCTTTTGCATTGGTGTTAGGAGTCTGTTCTGGGATGGGGTCTACTGCATATACCGCGCAGCGATGGGGATCTGTACAGCCACTACATACTTCACCACCAGTTAACCAAAATCATAATGTCAATTGACCAGTTTATCTGGCCTTCCACCTCACCCTCCCAACCCATTTGGCCCAAACCCTAGCATCCTCCCTCTCCATGATCCTATCCACCGTAAACCACTCCCTGGCCAATTCCTCGTTACTCGCCATGCGATGCACAAAGCTATGGCACGCGCGACACAGCCAGGCGACGCTATTGAGCATCCAGTCATCATGCCAGCCCTTGCGGCGGACCTTTGCATGGACGCCGCGCGGGATCAGATGGTGGTACGACAGCGGGATCCAGTCGCGCTCGCAGATCTCGCACGCGTCGACGGCGGCGCGCGTAGTCACCCAGATCGGCGGCGGCGTCGTCACGGCGGGGACGTAGTCGTTCAGCACGCGATGCATGAAGTCCGGCACGTCGGCCGGGTCGCGAACGATGGCGTACACGGCGAGAGAGTCGGCGGCTGACGGCGGGAAGGTGTCGGTTAGGGAGTCGAGGGTGGAGCGGGGGAGGGGCGTGCTGTAGGACTCGGAGAGCGAGGGGTTATG
>RAQS01000274.1:0-26503 GCA_003698115.1 Aspergillus sp. HF37 | reverse complement strand
GAGGGTCTGGTTAACGGTGGTTTGATGTTGCGGAGGAGGTAAGGTCTGATGATGGAGAATGGAGGCACTGTTTCTAATGGAGAGGTGGTTGAAGTGTCGGATGGCAGGCTGAGTCGTGCTGGTGCGATGAGGCTGGGTAGGAGTAATGAAAAGGGAATCCTGATTCTCGAGCATGTAATCGATTGCTGTTTAGTCCAAAGGACTCGAATTCAAGATGCCATGACGTGCATCAGGTGGCACGTGCGCTATCTTATCAGATCAATCTCCAAACCAGCATCATGATGGAACTTCTATTTCGCAGTAAACCGTAACACCAGTAAACATACAGCCCACCGTACATTAAAAACCCATAAACATACCCGCCTAAAGCCAAAAGCCAATGCAGTCTCACATCTCCATTTTATCGCCATCCTCCTCCACATCCTCCTCCACATCCCCTCCATCAAGCGCCCCCCCCGGTATCCGCCCTTCATTCAGCTCCTTCTCTAGTCGCGTAATCTCATGCAGGCTCTTGGCTTCGCGGATCATCTGTTCCACCCGCTTCCTCTCCTTGTCAGTCAGCTTAACCCTGCTGGTCTTCTCCGCCGGCGCCCGGTCCGCCACACCGCCCGACGGAACGTCGAAAGTGCGCGACTTGATGCCCATGACCTTGGACGCCAGCGCAGACGGCTCCTTCTCGGTCCCGAACAGCTCCTTGGCCTTGGCGCGTTCCACGTCCTTCACTTTCTGGTAGTCGAGGAAGCGGACGCTGGGGATCCGCCAGATCACCCAATAACGGTAGTGCTGTGGATGTCAGCAGATGCACAGAAACATAATATAAATACGACACACGATCCGTATCCTCTCAACAGGGAACTCGACTAACCTCTTTCCTCGTAACAGGATTCTCCATCAGAACCAAATGCGTCAACTTGCTCAGATTCCGCAGCGGATCCAGGTCCGCCAGCTCAGTCATATTATTCGACGTCAAAACAAGCGCCGACAGGCTGGGCAGCGACGAGGCCAGCGTCGGCTGGATATGCTTGATGCGGTTGCGCGCAAGGAGCAGGGTCTGGAGACGCGGGAAAAAGGGGAAGTTCCCGAGGGACGAGATGTCGTTGTCGGTGAAGTCGATCGCATCTTGGTCCTGGGCGTCATCGTCAGCTTGATACAGCCAGGTAGGTGGTGGCTCGCTCACCTTCGCAATACCCAGGTTCTCAATCGCCGGGATCTTATGCCCTATACGTCGCAAACACAAAAACGATATCAATCCAGCTCATTTCATAGTGTAGTATCTGCTCTTTTCAGGTGATGTGCACGCACCTCGGAGATCCAGTTCGCGATCCTTGACCGGGTTGATGTACGACAGGGAGTTCTGGATGAGTTCGACGGTCAATCGCATTGCGGCGGCGTTGCGGGAGGAATGATTAGGATTCTGGTTTATCTGGGTATCATATGTGGAAAAGCGAAACGGCGATAAGAAACAAGGAGCAGACAAATGCAAGTGACGATGGAGTGGAAAATGCAGTCGAGCTCGACATAATTGCCTCAGGCCGAAGGCGGTGAGATGTTAGTCATCATCCCGCGGCAGTCCTAAGGCCGGGGAGGACTTGAGATTCTACAGTACAGGTACGATATCAGCGCCGTTGGATAGACTATAACTGAGCATGTTGTCATTAACACGAGCTCTATTAGCACATTAATCCATTACAAAATGTAAATCGCCAGACAGCAAGCTGAAGCAAAACGAGTGCTATGTACTCTGGCATCATCAATATCAAACTGAGAAGCAAATGCCATCCATGGCTTTGGGCAAGGTGCTTATGCCAGACAAGTCGCCCAAATCCAACCCAACTCCACAAGGTATGCAATACAAAAACGTGAGTGCAGTAGCGACTTCGTCATTCGGCAAGATTAGTCGTGGGCCAGTGGCGTCATAACAGGGGATCTGGAATGCTGAGATCTGGCCGGGCTGCCCGTCCTGGAGCGGCGTCCGTTCGTCGTCGGGCCCAGAGCCAGCGGGGCCAAATGATCTCTACCCTCAGTCCTCACCGCCAGCCCTGTCCGATCCACTGAGCCAGCGGTGATCCCAAGTCCGACGGTTCCGGTGGAGCTATTGTCCAGTTCATACTTCAAGCTTGGAGTGTTGTCATTGCTACCCCAGCTGGAACTCCGCTTTGAAGACCGGAAGTTCGCCGAATCGGGAGAAGGGTAACTGTCCAGCTCGCCCTCATCAGAGTCGGTTCCGCCCAGTTCGTAGTCACGGCCGCCTTCTTCAAGAACCCGCTCATACGACGGATTTTTGCGGCTAAAGAGCGGCAGTTTTCCTCCAAAGAATTTGCGCCCTTTGGGGTGACTCGGGTGTGAGGGGCTGCCACGATGGACCAAACTGTTGATTTTATAATAGATGCAGCGGCGGCGGTTGCGCCCGCAGAGAAAGAACGCCGCCAAAACCATGATAAACAGGAAAAGTAGGAATCCTGGTATCCTACGTGGCGACTCCCCGTTGAAGAGTAAATTATCCCACCGGTTGGAGTGGAGGCCACCGGAATCTGGCAGAAGCCCGGTACTGGGGTATTGGAAGTCATCGGGGACGCCGGGCATGTTGCTGCCGAACCCAACCGGAAGGGCCTCGTCGACTTCCAGCGGGACCTGCGACGATGCGTAGAGAACGACCTGGCCCAAAGTCCAGCTCACCTCGGTCGAATGAATCTTGTTCACGGCCTGAAATGCATCAAGAAATCCCTTGTGCTTTCCGTGCGAAATGAGCTCCTTGGTTCCGTTGTGGCTAGAGCCTTTCATATCCTCCAGTCCCACACGGGGCACTCCAATCCCGTTGTGCAGCATGTTGATAATCCACGACGACTTGAAGCATATCTCCTGTGCCGATTCCAGGTCAACTTTCTTGCCCCACTGGTGGTAGCGCACGCCATTCTCAATGTCGTCCCAATCCTGCGAACAGAAGGATCGCACGCGCTCCTGGTACGTATTGAAGTCATATGCCTTATCCTTGTGTCCCATCTCGAAGATCTCATGAGTCGTATGCCAGTATTCACTGATGCCGATGAAATGATTAACGTCAAAGTCGATAGACGGTGTATGGATTCCATGCAGGAGGCACGGCTCATCCGAGCAAGGAGCATCTTTTTGTAGTAATGGGAACGTCTGCCGCAAACACTCATCAAACCTCCCAGTTCCTAGGAGAAACGGCTCTATTCTCTCCGGAGTTAGAGGGTTCCCGTCAAGTGACATTCGGAGCCCAGTCGGAAGACATGGATCAGGAAGCTCTTTGACGCCTTCGGGTCCGCTCGCGGCCTCGAGGGCCTCCACATAACGCCTCCGAGCTTCACGAACGCCAAATTCGAGCCAAGAAGAGACAAACACCCTGTATTCCTGAGGCGAGCCATCGATGTTCCGCAGGCGAAGCAACTTCAAGTCATCCGCGTGCTTCTGGGTTTCGGTGGCGTTTGGTGCGAACGCGATCTGCGCAGACGCACCGCCCATATCCAAAAAGCCATAGGTGTTATGTCCCTTTCCGGGGTCGCCGATCCCCGGTGCGTCGAAACTCCCCAGCAAATAGTTGGTGGCGATCCATCCGTATAACGCTTCGGTAACTCCGGGAATCACCTGAATATGGACGTTGCAGTCGGGTAGTAGGAAGTCGGAGTTTGCGCGAGCGTATGAACAGACGTGGCCTAGAAGAAGCTGTCGCTCCGTGTCGCCTAGCAACCGCATTCCCGCAGTGGCCAGCAGGAAAATCGGAGTATCTCTGACGGCATCCTCGGGGACAATTTCTTGGGCGTGCTTCAAGAGTTCGGCGAGGTGGTCGTGGCCCACTTGTTCAGGGTTGTCGGCAAAGGATGAGACTCCTGCATCGAATAAAGTCAGTCGGCGTTCGTTTTCGCGACACGAATCCCGCAAGCACACTTACCCGGGTGGATCTTCTTGGTCCATTCCGGCTTCGACTTGATCTCCGGCAGCGACTTCAGATGCTTTCCGTCTGCGATGTTCCGCGCAAAAGCGTTCTGCAGCCATCGGTAGACATGCAGCCGAGTCCCCTAGTATTGATGATTAGTGGGCGAATGAGAGGAGCGAAGAGTGAACGTACGGACGAGCCAGCGTCCACAACCACGGCATAACGCCCTATGAGAAATGCAGTCAGCGGATGATCGAGGCGACGGTCGAAAGCACGTACATTTGTCCATTTGGACGAGAGAACCAGGGAATTAGCTCAGGAGCATGGCCCGGGACGGGCGAGCGGCGAAGACGGAGAAGGGGCGAGACTGCCAAGAGATAACGCGATAAGGCGATAGGGAAGGCGGACGGGAGTAGAGGCAGGAAGAGGGAGACGGAGACGGAGAGGAGGAGGATAAACGAATGACTGGAAGCAGCAGACTCGTATGCGGAGGAAGGAAGAGGAAGAGGAAGAGAAAGACGAAGGGGAGCAGGAAGAAAGGAAACGAACGGGGTTTGCGACGGGCTAAAATTAATTAACGGGCGCCAGTTCCACCGGGAAAATCACGGCTGCGTAAGCCTGCGTAGGTGGCACGGGGATGCCACGATGTTTATTTCTAGTATTATTTTACCCCCATTATTATTTATTATTTATTATTTTATTCTTCGTCGACAAATATAAATATAATACAAATATAAGTCGGGTGCAACAGTAGTATAACCTGTATAGTACGTAGTATGCCGGCCAAACGCTTGGACGTAAGCCCGTCTTGGCACATCCGGATCCGGCATCTTGAGGCCATCACGGCTGCATCCGGCACTCTCTCCCAGCCCCTGCTGACAGCTGATGACACCCACTGCCGTCGGTCGGGCCAACAACAGCCGCCCTGGTGGGTGATCCCCGGACTGAGACATGTCTACGCGTCACCGATCGTCAGAAGGAGCATACCCCGTGCTATCCTGGAGATGCCTGCTTACGACTCGAATTGGTCAGAATGCTCGACACAGTATAACATCCATCCTATCCTCTCTATATTCCTGCAACTGGGTCCTAAGTCTGGTTGAGCGCTAAGTTATGTGCCACTGTACCGCACAGTTTCTACATGCGAAGTGGATGGTCCGCTAAAAATGAAGAGCGCTATCACCATGGTGACCAACTGACAACAAGAATGCCAACAGTTTGAGGCAGCTTCAGTGGTATACGGAAACCTCTCCGAAGTCAGCTCCGGACTGGTCCAGGTTGTCATGATGGACTCAACTGCCGTTGTTTACTGCCACTGCTTATCCGAACACGACCACTTCCTCTCCACTCAACTCTATCTCCGCAAAACGGTCATAATCCGGGGTCATGATGTCGATGTTCCTCAGTATCAATTCCGCGCTCTACTGCTGCAGACGCCGTCAGTAGCATATTTCCGCGTATCTTTCTTACTGCACGGTTTGGAGTATTATTCAAGCTGCAGAAAAGGTAGTCGCCAGCTTAGCATCGCTCTGATGTGGACTTCGCTCGGAAGATGACCGCATCATCTTCAGTACTTCGCAAACCCGGCGTCTCCTGCTGTCCAAGGTCAGAGAACCTGTCGGTCGCAGACTTGGCAAGCGCGAGCTGGCACCGAGATTCTGCAGACTCTCGATCGATATGCGCGATCAAGTGGACTGCCATATCGCGAAACTCGCGTGCCATGCGAAGTAAACAGTATGCCTCGGCTCACATTTTATCGGTCTTTTACCCTCGTGCCAGCTACCAAACCATGGGCCTGCGTCTGGCGCTGCAGGCCCATAGCGTAAGGGCGAGTATCTGTTAGACAGGCCTGAGCGAGGTGTTTTTCAATGGATTATACACTACTCGCCCCTACGCTATGGGCCTGCGCCTGACGCTGCAGGCCGGCCACAGCTGAATACAAATGAACCTTTTATATATACGTTTTCCATACAAAAGGTAAAGTACTTATACTTTTTGTTGTGT
Source organism: Aspergillus sp. HF37 (assembly GCA_003698115.1). Taxonomy (NCBI): domain Eukaryota; kingdom Fungi; phylum Ascomycota; class Eurotiomycetes; order Eurotiales; family Aspergillaceae; genus Aspergillus; species Aspergillus sp. HF37. The sequence goes on along the minus strand of RAQS01000274.1, from coordinate 20,604 downwards.
TTCTTCCCCGCTATACTAGATATTAATATCCATCGCGGGCCTGCAGTGGCAGGTACAGGCCCATAGCGTAGGGGCGAGTACTAATTAAATAGAAACCACTACGCAATATCCCTATTAGTATCTAGAGTTGTGGGTGAGAAATTTAAAAATTTCGTAAAGTACATTTTGTATGGGAAACACATACAACAGGTACAAGTAACAATAGAGTGTTACTGACAATAGGGTGTGGCGCACCCATAGGGTTAGCTGTAGGCTTCAAGCAGAGGCACGAGTAGATGAGAATTGTCAATGGAAAATGATGACGATCACGGCGGAAAGAGAAGAGGAAGAAGAAGAGGGTAATTGGTGAGGAAGGCGGGAGGGATGGGAGAGATATGTAGGGAAGATGGAGGATCAGAGTAGGATTTACTAATTTATAGCCATGAGAATGGCATAGATTCGAGTCTTCGATTTAAGTCTCAGGTTTGAGTCTCAGATTTGGACCACACTAGCTGTCCAGGTCAGCAAGCACCACGATGTAAAGACCCGAATTTCCTAGTACTAATAAAGCTGTTCGAAGCACCGTAGAAGTTACATTGATACCTATGCACAGTAAAAATAGACAAGGGGTATTGACAAGGGCGGACTGCTCGCCAGTAATATTTACAAACAGCCAATCCAACGACTCCGGCAACGATGGTATGGTCAGAGCCTCGAGCTGGTTGTGATATCCTTCCGGCGCATTTTGCGAGTCGAGACATCGACAGCACCCGCTGCATTGGAGCTCACCGCGCTGTCGAATAGACTCTGGCCTATAACGTCCGACATTGCAAGAACGCGAGTTGACACCGTCGCTCCATCGCGGCGGTTTTTCCTAGACCAGGTTAGCATCGAGGGGAGTCTGCCAGCCGGATGAAATGAGGATTTAACTCACCCTTCTCGCCTCGACCTGGCTATCATCTCTGTGAACTCCCACAGACGCCCGCGGTCCAGCACGTTGCCGGTCGACGGGTCTCGCGCTGGAACCCAATCGGGTGCAATTCTCATGGCCGGCGGCGCGCGCGTCTCCCGGTTCTTTGCAACGAGAATAACGCCCTCTTCCTCGAATTGCGAGTACGAGTTCTTGAGGGTCTCCTTGTTGACGGCTTCAAAGTATGAGAGATCTCCTTGGTGGTACAGTGTTTTGCCGAGCTGACAGGTTAGCTGGAATATTGCGGCGACGAGTGGTCCTTACCATTTGCGCGTTGTCCTGTGCCTTTTTCAAATCGACCCAGACATCCTCGGGCCCATCCAGCGGGGGTGTGAGCCCGAGCAGAGATACAGTGCCAAGCCAGGCGCCCTCGATGAAGGGCCAGATCAAGAAGCAATAGAAGTCGTAATTCTCTCGTCCGCGTTGGCGTTCGGAGTGACTGAGCTCGACGAAAGTCGTTGCCCCCGCAGGGTCGCGGGTAATTTGGATAACATCGTCCTCCTCGAGTCCACGGAGGGTGTTGTCCAGGTTGGAGGCGAGTCCTCCGGGGGGAAAGATAAATTCACCGCGGAAGAGCTATATGGTCAGTCGTGAGCAAGCATAGATTGTGCTGTCAGCATACCTCTGAAAGGAAGGAGACCTGTGTCAAAAGGTCATTATAGGAAATACGCTGGTTCGCCGGGCCTCCGCCTTGCTTGATTCTTGTATACATAGCCGCGGATACCAGGGCCTCGGTGATAAATAGGTGGATGGTCATGTTGCGATAGAAGGAAAGTTGGAAGCGATCAACGGCGAAGTAGGTGCGCTCGACTAGGCCACTTATCTCGCCCACGATCTCCGGCCCCAGCACTTCGAGCGCACGCTCGACAACCACCTCGGTCGGCAATCGATAGAAGTGGGCGACTCTTCCGCCTTTAGCCCGGACACGGTCAGACAGCCAGTTCACTCGGCGAACGAGCTCGCCTTTACCGACCCCACGGCCGCGAAGCGTCAAGAGCACGGTCCCAACGAGAGCGGTAGGCATCATAACAGATACGTCGTTGATGTCGGAAAGGACTCTGTATCCTAGCGTCCTTAAGATTCGGGCCTTGTCTGCATAATTGAGCTTCCGACTGGCTGCCATGTCGGGTTGGCTAGGCAAGCGTGTAAGCTGCTGGTTGATAAACTCCCTCAGGCTCCACGGCTCATGGAAACGAATATCGACGCGACCGAGTTTCAAGGAGAGCACAGAAGACGACGATAGTAGATCCGTCAGGCTCTCTTTTTTCTTCGGCTGCCCCAACAGCTCACTGATATAGGACCTGCGAGCATGTCAGCGGTATCTCGGGGACAGTCTAAGCAGTGGTGCATACTCAGTTTCAATGACCTTGTCGTACTGCGTGCTGACTGGACAGATGATCGCGTCCTCAACGCGGCCCGACAGTAAGCTGTCCAGGATGAAGCTTAGGATTCCAAACTTTGGCGAGAGGAGCTTTCCGGTTCGGGATCGCCCGCCCTCGATGAAGCATTCGAAATTGAAGCCCTGCTGTAGAATCGTGTCGATATATGACTGCACAACGGTGTTGTATAATGGATCGTTTCCAAAGCTTCTCCTAATCCACATAGCACCTACGGCTATTAGCAAACATAGCAATACGGGAGTCGAGCATAGAACGAACCTGCATGTTGCAAGAACGACCCCAACGCGGGAATATTCAAATTATCGCCTGCTACGACAACAGGCAGGGCGATTCCCAGACGATAGCATATGATCTGAAGAGAAACGTAGTCCACATGCGACTTGTGGCAAGGCAGGAAGATAATCGACCGTTTATTTTTGGCTGCCTCCTCGGCGACGGACCTGAGACGCAGGACCTCCTCGCTCGAAACATGGATTCCTTGGTGGTAGGCGCGAGTGAGGAGCTGCGTGCAGAGGTAGTAAGCCCCTCTGATGAACCTCTTGCTGTCCATTTTGCAGATCATGCTGTCCATCATTGTGTCCACGACCTCCTTGAGGTTTCCCTCGATTTCAAGCCCACGTTTGCTCTTCTTCTGCTCCAAAGTGCCCTCCTTGATATTGAGCAGTCCCTCCTTCTCTTCGACCGCCAGCCGCGTTTCCGCCAGCTCTGTGATCTTGCTCTGCAAAAGCGGGTTGCCCAGAATCCACGCCTTGATTCTCTCCGAGAAGCCAGGGTAGTAGATCGGCTGTCCGATTATATCATCGTATGCGCGCCACCCAGTTCCGGACATGTACAGGCTTATTTCTCGCAGGAAATCGATCGGATTGGCTCGAAAGCGCGCCATGTGGCTGACCAGATTGCGCTCGGTGATGGGGCCATCTCGCGCGCCGGGACCTCCAGTAACGCCCGAGGGATGAATTGTGACCTGGTCTCCGACTATCTCCAGATCGGGAGCGGACTGGCCGTTGCTGAGAGGCTTTCGGGAAGTCATACTGGGAGGTAGAACGGAAGGAAGAGGGTATTAGGAGGGACGGAGGGGGAACAAGGCCATTGAGAGGTCATAAGAATAGAGTAGGAAACATGGAGGAGGACAGAGAGAGAGCGGAGGACGGGGAGAGGAAGCGGAGAACAGCAGGCGGAGTGGGAATTCTGCCCCAACAAAAACGGGCGGACGAAGCTGCGGGACGGACCTCGGGCACGGGAATGCGCTAAACCCCATCGGGACACAGCGGAAGAGCGCAACACAGCAACATCGTCGCTTCTTCACTTCACCAGCCCGACCATGCTGCATCGGCCTCTACTCCCTTGTCTCGTGCCTGTGTCTTCCTCCCTGTCGCTCTCGACATGAGTCTCTGACGCCATTGACTGCCTCTCCGTCCGCCCCGACCACATCTGCACATCATTCGCCGGCCTTGGAATGCCATTGTTTCGCTGGACCAGGGCCCGGGCTTTTTCGTGTAACATCCCTGCTGGAATGAAAAGGAGGCTTGCTCGCTAACCCTCTCTAGTCACCTCCTCCACGCTAGCGAACGCTAAAATGGCCTCCTCCCAGTCCGTCCGCCACCTCTCCTTCCCAGTATTTCGCGATGTCCCTCCCCTCCGCCAGCTCCGCCGACAGCTGCTGCTGACGAACCGCACCGTGGGCTTTGTGCCCACAATGGGGGCGCTGCATGAAGGCCACCTGTCTCTAATTCGACAAGCTGCCAAGGAAAACACCGATGTCTTCGTCAGTATCTTCGTCAATCCAACCCAGTTCGGCGTCAGCGAAGACCTGGAGAGCTACCCTCGCACGTGGGATAGCGATGTGGCAAAGCTAGAGGAACTGAATGATGAGTTTGCTCGCTTGGGCGGTAGCGGCTCTGATGCGGGCGTAGATGGCGAAGGCCTGGGACGCGTCACGGCTATTCTGGCCCCGACGCCCAAAGTCATGTACCCTACATTGCCGCCGTCCTCGGACGTTGACGCGAATGGCTCGTTCGTTACAATTACTCCGCTGTCGAGCAAGCTGGAGGGCGCTTCTCGACCGGTCTTCTTCAGAGGCGTTGCCACTGTATGCATGAAACTCTTCAATATCGTCACGCCCGACCGTGCCTACTTTGGCCAGAAGGATGTTCAGCAGACGGTGGTCATCAAGCGGATGGCAACCGATTTCCATCTCGGCACCGAAATCGTAATTGGGCCGACCGCGCGTGAGTCTGACGGATTGGCGATGAGCTCCAGGAACGTCTACCTCGGCGCAAGGAGGCGGGCTGTTGGACTCGTCCTTTTCAACGCAATGAAAGAGGCCGAGCGAGCGTATGAATCCGGTTCGCTCAGCCGGACGGACATTCTTGGGGCTGCGAATCACATGGCGGAGCAGGTACTGGCTGAGCAGCAAGCCTTGCCCCCGTCGGAGAGAGCGCTCTACGAAACGAACTATATTTCCCTGGCCGATCCCGACAGCCTGGACGAGGTGGATGTCGTGGATCCCGCGAAAGGAGCTATCTTGAGTGGTGCGATCAAAATGGTTCCTTTGGAGGAGCCCAAGTCTGGAGAAGATACTGGCCTGGGCGAAGGAAGGGTTCCTGTGAGGTTGATTGACAATCTTGTTTTTAAGCCTCGAGTTGATACTTGATACCCTTACGGAGTGTAGTTCAATAAAAATACTGCAGTATGTACCAACAAGGAAAGTAGGGCAAGCTTGTAGGGTTCGGACCCAAACGGCCCGAAGAAAATCAAATTCTCCGCCGCAGCAAAACCAACCATCCCAAGCAACCTCCTCCAGCAACCAACCCGCCCATCATGGCCGACGATGGCATGCTCCTGAATTTCGCGATCGACGACAACTTCGTCAAACCAGAGCCAAAGCTCAAAGGCGGGACATGGCGAGACCGGCTGAGCGCAAAGAAAATCGCCCTGCACCGCAAGAACAACCCCAGGAAAGCCGGCGACAGCGACAACAACAACGACAACCGCAGCGCAGCGCAAAACCCGAACGAAGTACAAATTGGCGCATTGCGCGCCCCGAAACGGCAGAAGACAGACGGCGACTTCACGCCGCATGATGCGGACGAGCGGCGAAACCAGCCCCCGCAGCAGCCGCGACAGTTTATCTCGTCGCTGTTTTCGAAGAATCCGGAGCCGGTGAATGCGGACGGGGCGGCGGCGGAGGGGAATTCGGGCGCTGTGGCGGATGCGAAGCCGACCAACGCGCCGTTGATTGACGGATTGGACACCTTTACGAATCTGGGGCTGGCGCCGACTCTGGCAGCGCATTTGCTCACGAAGATGGAGCTGAAGAGCCCGACTTCTATTCAGAAGACTTCGATATCGCAGCTTCTGAAGGAGGAAAATGATGCGTTTATACAAGCCGAGACGGGGTCGGGGAAGACGCTGGCGTATCTCTTGCCGTTGGTACAGAGAATTATGGCGCTGTCGAGCCAGGGCGGTAAAACGGGCGGAGATACGAATGGAGATGCCGGCGAGAACGGTGTTCACCGGGACAGTGGGCTATTTGCGATTGTCCTCGCCCCGACAAGGGAGCTGTGCAAGCAGATATCAGTTGTGCTGGACAATCTGCTTCGGTGCGCGCATTGGATCGTCGCCGGGACGGTGATTGGTGGCGAGAAGAAAAAATCGGAAAAAGCTAGACTGAGGAAAGGGTTGAATATCCTCGTTGCTACGCCGGGCCGACTCGCAGACCATCTTGAGAACACGCAGGTGTTGGATGTAAGCAATGTGCGATGGCTGGTCTTGGATGAAGGCGATCGGTTGATGGATCTGGGCTTTGAAAAGGATCTGCAGGAGATAGTGAAGGCGCTCGATGCACGACAACGACCGAGTCGCATCCCCGGCGTCCCTTCGAAGCGGACGACCGTGCTCTGCTCTGCGACGTTGAAGATGAACGTGCAGAAACTCGGAGAGATCAGCTTGAAGGATGCAGAACATATCAAATCAGACCCGGCCGACGAAGACGAGGCCGGCGACGCCGGCAAAGACAACGACTCGGCGTTCAAGGTCCCGGCGCAGCTCAAACAGTCCTACGTGGTCGTCCCAGCTAAGCTCCGGCTCGTCACTCTCACTGCTTACCTCAAGCGGACATTCATGAGGAAAGGCTCTGTCATGAAAGCCATCGTATTCACCTCCTGCGCCGACTCCGTCAACTTCCACTTCGAAACCTTCAAACGACAGCACCAACAACCGCACCCAGCCGAAGAAGACGAAGAGAAGCCAAGCGACAGCGAAACCCCAGACCAACACAAATCCCAATCTCCCCACGGCACCATCGCCACCGCGCCGGCCTTCTCCAACCCCTCGAGCGAAGTCTCCCTATACAGCTCCACGGCTCGCTCCCCCAGCACGCCCGCAGCTCCACCCTCGCCTCCTTCTCGCGCAACCACAAACCCTCCGTCCTCCTCTGCACCGACGTCGCCTCACGCGGCCTGGACCTCCCCAACGTCGACCTCGTCATCGAATACGACCCGGCCTTCAGCGCCGACGATCACCTGCACCGAATCGGGCGCACCGCGCGTCTGGGCCGCGACGGACGCGCCCTGATCTTCCTCCTGCCAGGCTGCGAGGAGAACTACGTGGAGGTTCTGAAACGGGCGTACAGGGACGGAGGCAAGGCGCTAGTGCGGACCGACGCGACGGAGATCCTGAAGCGCGGCTTCGGCGGCAACATCGAGACCGCGGCGCGCAGCGCGGAATGGGAGATCAAGGCGACGGACTGGCAGCTGGAGGTGGAGCGGTGGGCGCTGGAGAAGCCGGAGGTGCTTGAGATGGCGCGGCGGGCGTTCCAGTCGCATGTGCGGGCGTATGCGACGCATGTCGCGGCCGAGCGGGCCATCTTCAATATCAAGGAGTTGCATCTCGGGCACCTGGCCAAGAGTTTTGCGTTGCGGGATCGCCCGAGTAAGGTCAATGTGCCCGGGTTGCGGCAGGGCGCGGAGGAGACCAAGAGGAATTTCAAGTCGGATAAGAAGTCGGCCGCGGCCGGGAGGAAGAGGAAGGCGGGTGCGAATAATCACGATGGTGACGATGCTGCTGCTGTTTCTACCGCGACTGATGCGGCGACTGCGGCGCAGAAGATGAAGGCCAAGATGAAGGAGCATATGGCTGGGGCGAGCGAGTTCAATCTTGCCTAGCTGTGGGGGAGTAAATAGTACATTGAATAATTTATTGGGTTTTATTCTATTTCACCGTATGTAGTAAAAACCGTCCCAGATCGTACGTACATTCGTGAGATTCGTCCATGCATCATCCCATGTCCGCCGTCCCAACCATGAGCATGCCGGCCAACGCCTAGGCAGATTCGGTCCCGTCGTCCATCAGTACATCTCCCACAGCGAGATCCTGCCCAACTTCGATCCCGCCACTAGCCAATGGGTATACTGCACATTGACCGCGCGCCGGCGCTGCACGGCAGCCAGCGAGAACGTTCCCGCGAGGCGAGGATTGTCCATCAGAGACCCGGAACTGGCGCCGTCGCCTGTCTCAATCTCGCCAAACGCAACAGCGTGACATCCCTCTTTATGCCAGCTGAGAGAAGTCATTTTCTTCGCCGTCTGACAGCGGTACACCTTGACAGTATCGTCCCAGCAGGCGGTTGCAAACACCAGCCCGTCGGACCGAACGCGCAGGCTTTCCTGTCCCGCGGGGCCCGCTTTCTCGATTATGAGGGGACTGTAACGTGCAGCTGCGCCGGGCAGGGAAGAGCTTGCGGGGCTGGGCGTTGGGATGGGGTGTTTGACCAACATGCTGTCGGCCGCAGAAGAGAGGAAGTAGGTTTTGCAGGGGCCGACGTCGATGGACAGAGCGGGCTGTTTGTGGGATTTGTGGGAGTAGGTCTTGTCCCACTTCCAGGAGGAGTCGGCGTCGTTGCTCTGGATGGCGTCCTGGTTTCTGAAGTCCGCGCGGCAGGCAAACAGCATCACGTGTCCGTCTTCGTAGGCTGCAGCGGCGTACAACTCGTCGGATTTGGAGACGAAGATGTTAACAGCCATGAGCATTCCAGTCTCGATGCTGGTTTCGGCAGGAATGGTAGAAACGCGGCGTTTAGATGGCAAATGGTAGATGTCAATACCTCCGGAGTTGAGGGTGTTGGGCACTGCAATCAGGGACTGTATTCCAGACTCGATTAGAGCTTGGACCGACTGGGGGTTTGCAGTCTCTTCGCCTCCAGCGGCTTTGCTGCTCTCGCTCTGCTGAGCTTTTTCAGACTCGTCGCGAAGCTTGGGCTCTCCTTTTTCGGCTTCTCCAGTCTGCTCGGGAGCGCCATCAGCACGCGGCTGGACACCCTGAGAGTTGATCGGACCCCAGTTATGACGAGCCGGACGCGACTGGCACCAATTTCCAAGGAAAAGCAAAGAAAAAGAACAAAAGTTGAGAGCATTCACCGGGAGAGAATGGACCAGCGACGGCGGGCTTCCCGTGTGATGAGTCCTCGCCACATCCAGAGGAAGGGATCTGCTGAGAGACAGCTCGTCGTCGGCATGAAATCCCCACACGCACAACTTGTGGTCCTTGCCATGACTACATTGACCAGAGTTAGCATCTTCCAAGTGGTTCGGCCAGACAGACAACAGGTGAAGTACTTACGTGTAAATCTCCGTCACGGAGCCAAATTGAAACGCCTTGACCTCGAGCACAGCACTCTGATGCGCCTTCCACGACACAATGGACCGTTTAGTCACCATATCCCAAACAACGACCCAGCCGTCCGCATCTCCGGACACGAGGCGCAGGTTCTGGGCAAACAGTCGCACCGCGTGGATGGCAGCGCCATGGCCGCGGAGGATGTAATTGGGAGCCGAAGATGGGAGCAGGCCCTGGAACTCGGGTTCAGTGACCTTTTCCCTGATATTGTCGTGCTCCATGAAGAAGGGGGGTTTTATGAGTCGAAATGGGAACGGGGAAACACCGTACTTCAGGCCCATCAATGACGGAGTCTCCAGAAGAACCAGGGAGCTTGACAGGATTCCTGAGCTTCTTCCTTCGGTTCAGATACCTGGAGACTGTATGGAGATGAGGCAGGTGGTTTCTGGAGACACCAGACGCGAATGCACGTTGGAAATCAGACTGAAGGGGACAGGTTTACCTGCAAAACACGATAGACAGCAGCCCACGATCGCAGGAAGAAAGAAACAGAAGTCTTCACTGTAGCAATAGAGACTGTTGACATCCCGTGACCGGGCATGCACGTGATCTCGCTTATTTGGCGCTAGAGGCAGACCCTACCTCACAGTAGTGATAGCATGCTCATTTTCAAGCATGCCAGCCTGGAGACTCGTACAGATGGGTGTTCCTTCCGTCTTGGAGGCGGTTGAGGCTATTCAGAAGTCGTCGCGTCATGGCTGCAGGAGGCGAGGTTCTAAATGGGCCCGGCCACTAACGGGCCACACTAACAAAGCCCTAATGGTCCCGCCTATCGGAGCCGAGGAATGCTGCCGACACCGAGACAGACCAGCGGGATGAATTGGCTGCATCGCTGTCAAGTTCTCGATGCATCGTGTCAGGGACGAAGTACAGCAGGCCAACAGAGCCCACAGGTCTTGCTAGGTGAACCACGTAGGCCCCACGGTTTCCGGATCACCGTCAATCCGACTGAGCGAGGGAATGTAATAGTTTCCATAAGGATGGCCCTCCACCGAAAAGTCCGCGGTGGCCATGATAGGGTTGACAAGCCCGGACGGTACCTCCGGCCTGGTTGCAAAAGTCGTGGCGGAATCAAGCACAGAATGTTCGACGGCAGCTGTCTGATGCGAGGTTGAAGCGTCCCAATCCCAGCCCCATGCCTCCCGGAGTCCGTTTTTGATGTATTCCGCTCGAAGGCTATTATCCTTGAGAACATCGTCCACGATTCCCAGGGCTTCTACTTGGCTTTCTCTCTGCACTAGGCATTTAGCGCCGATGATGAAGAACCAAATTGGAAAGCTCGTCATTCCTCTGCTAACGGTTAGTTATGACCGGTCGAGTTTGGGTAAGGAATGTTCTTACCGACCGCTCATATGCGCAACAATTCCGCAGAGATCACGCGCATTCTTTTGCTGTTGGTGATGCAGCTCTGGACTCGATCCTGGCTCCAGTGGGTGTGTTTTGGCCAGCAGGATTTGAGCAGTGTGGTAGAACAGCCGGGCAATGATTGCGGGCCGGTTAACAAGCCTGTTTCTATCAGTCAAGCCTTAGCAGGAACGCCAGAATGTATACCTACCAGACTTCAGGAAAGGTAGAATTGTCCGGAGCGGCGACATTGCTAAGAGGTTTCATGGATCGAGGGACAGCGTCCTGCCACCGGTCGCACCAGCCTTTCAGTTTGTTCCATTGCTGGCAGCGCTGGCAGCGATCCAAATTGTTATCTGGATGTTCTGATTGATGTTGAGAGGTTGGTGATCGAAAGTCAGAGACCTTCGCGCAAATATAGATGATGCGATGAATCCACAGCTCCTCGTCTCCCACGATCTTCGACGAGGCATCATCCATATCCATGTCTACGCCCCAGGTGTCGGGATCCCAAGCCAGTGTCCAGTTGAAACGCAGACAACACAGCAGTTCCATGCTGACATTTAGCCAGAAGCAAATCCCGCCCAGGCCCGGGGTCCTTCCATCCCAGCCGCATTCTTTAAGGAGGGCTCTCGCGCCGGCAAAGTGTTCATGCGGAACATAATCGTAGAACACATCAGCTCGTAGATATTGAGGACAACAGCTGCGGCAGCGCACATTGCAGAATCGCGGTCTGGATTCTGTAAGGAGCATAGGAGGTGTTGAGAAGTCTCGTCATAGAGATACAGGCTGTCCTCTTCATATGCCGAGCTCACTAGATGGAGTTGTCGAGCGCTGCATGCCATAAAAGCGGACTTGATCAGTGGTTGCTCCAATGCATGGAAGGGCAAAATTTGCGTGAACTGCTTGCATTAGCGATAGTCAGATGCAAAGAAGAGGCGCAACCCACGTGCTTCATTGGATCCATGGTGTCTATCCAACATCCGATCTCTTCGACGAAAGTTCGCAAGAGGCTCGTTTCCTTTAAATCGCGGGTATATGTCAGGCGGGTGCAATAGTTAGCCGACGCATACTTTTCCGAGCCAAAAGGCGTATGTGGTACGGCCTGCCCAGGAAGAGATGTATCTGTCGAATACGGAGGATTGATATCGAACAAAACACCGGTAGTTTCAGACAGCGAAGGCCCGAACGTGGGCGTGAACGGATCATCCATGAATAAGCTGGAATCGGCAAGAACATCGCTGAGGCTGCCGGGGAACCCAAACGGCGAGCTCCGTCCTGCCCTAGCGGAGGATCTGGCTCCGGCGGGGGGTACCTTTCAAATCCGCCGACATACTCAGACGCTATGAGCCTAGAATCATCCCGGAAGGTGACCTGCGCGCCTGTCGGACGGGCAATGCAGCACGGGGGAGCCACGGTCTGGGTGTCTATAAAATTGAGGCGGACACCACGCCGGCAGACTCTGCCAGACTTTCGGCAGTTCTGGCATCGATGTAGCGCTTCGTCGCATTTCAAGTGGCGCTCTCGACATGTCAAACAGCCCGTACGGACCCTGCGAGGCTTGCCGACTTTCTGCTTTTTCGGATTGCCTGCAATGCGCGGCGAGCCTGCAGAGCCGTTTGATCTTCGTGTCATGGCTTTACCGCGAGCGACAGCTTGGCGGGACTCAGCGCTCGTTTTCGAAGCTGTGCTGCCGGGTGACTCCATGCGCTGCGGCTGAAGCGAGTCGACACAGGACCTGGAAACTGGACGGTCTGCCGAAGCATTCGAAATGGAGGGCGAGAAGCCATGCGTGTCCGGGCCGGAATCCATACTCGCTCAGGCTAACTCTGGTGGCTTTCTGGAGCCCAGATTGCAATCTCGAGAACCGCCATGGATATCACGGTTCAAGTTCAATGCATATTGGGCCTATGCCTCTGGATCCACAACAGCGGCTATAGGAGACAGACAAGTATATTTCGAATTATGGCAAAGCGATGCATATTATTGAAGCTGACGAGAAGAGCAGCAGGAAAGATTCACAGCAGAGCCGAGACACTAAACCGTTCTCGGATGCGGCATACAAAGCATTGTTTAGCCACGCAGTGCAGCGCCATGAATAGTCCAGGCAGGCATATGGCAATCCGGCTTTGCTTCTAAGGCTGGAGATGCTCTCAGTTATACATGTAGATGGTGTTTGTGGACTACCGTGGAGTTCCCGGCTTTGGTTAGGGCTCAAGACGGCTGGTAGTATATCAGTAGCGCTGCATAGAATATACAAATTTTATAGGGTTCAACCATATTGCTGTGCTGTTACACATGAAGTATTTAATCTGCTGTCTGCTTGAAGGCAGCCCGTCGCATAGAAATGGAAACTTCCCGTCGGGCGGCCGAGGAAACCCGATACTTTACCCTCAATCAGTCGGGTTGATAAGATCAAGTCTCCAGACAACTTCCACATACCCTGTACAACATCTACTGCTATACTATACTATACTATCCTATCCTATCATCAAAGCGCAGATACCGAAAAGACACCCTCTACCCAGAAAACCAACATGCGCTCTCCCCTCCGGATCGCCGTCCTGGAATGCGACACCCCTCCTGACTCCACCAACACCAAATACGGCGGCTACCGCGGCGTCTTCACATCGCTCCTCAAGGAGAGCGCCCGGGCGCTGGACCAGCCCACGCGACTGGACCCTGAGACCGATCTCGAGATCACCGGCTGGGACATTGTGAACGGGGAGGAATATCCGAGGCTGGAGGATGTGGACGCTATTCTAATGACGGGATCGAGTGCGTGTGCTCCGCGAACGCGCCCTTGCTACTAGTAATTGCTAACTGCTCTCCAGAATACAACTCCTTCGAAGACGTACCCTGGATCAACCGGCTGGTCGAGTTCACCCGGAAAGCCGTTGCGCACGACCGCGTCCGCGTTCTGGGCATCTGCTTCGGACACCAGATCATCGGGCGGGCACTGGGGGCGAAGGTCGGGCGCAGCGAGGATGGGTGGGAGATTGCGGTTTGCGAGATGGATTTGACGGCGCAGGGGAGCGAGTTGTTTGGGCTGGATAAGATTGTAGGTCCCCGCTCCTTCGTCGCAAGACAGTCCGGATACTGATTATGTTGCAGCGCATTCAACAGATGCACCGCGATATCGTCTACGATTACCCTGCGAACGTCGTCCCGCTGGGCTCGTCGCCGCTCTGTGCCGTGCAGGGCATGTACTCGCCCGGCCATTTTGTCACCATCCAGGGTCACCCCGAGTTCACCGGGGATATTGTCTCGGAAATTGTCAGGGTACGCACTGAAGCGGGAGTTTTCTCCAAAGAGCAGTCGGCGGATGCTCTTAGTCGAGCGGGACGGCCGCATGACGGGATTGCGACTGGGGTGGTGTTTTTGAGGTTTCTGCTCGAGGGGGTTGAATAGAAGAGACTGGGTTATAGATTAGACCGGTTATATATTCGATAGAGTACAGGATCCGTCAATAGGTATATAAAAGCAAAGGCTAAACCGCTCAGACAATGCACTTGCAAGTATAAAAGCAACACGTTAATTCAAACAGCATTCGGATCCTCCTTCTCCAAAAACCCTGGATCCATCTCAACTCTCCTCTCGAACTTGGTCCACCAATCCTGGAAGCTCTTCAAAGGCACAACATCCTGCCCCTTCGAGCTCGAATCCGGCGACGCAAAGCTGGCCAGGAAATTGAACGCATTCCCGATGATCCGCTGCGCAAGCACCTTGGTCGACACCTCCTTCCGCTGGCGCTGTTCCGGCTGATGACGGACAAGGTCCGTCGACTGGGACGGCTGGGGTTTCCGCGTCTCCAGCTCCGCGAGCTGCGGGGCGACGGCCTGGACCGGCTCGATCGAGATGCCCAGCGTGACAGTTCCGCTCGGGGTAGCGCCGGCGGAGAGATTGCTGGTGCCCTCGTCCAGCATTTCGTCCTCTTCCTCGGCCTCGGAGCGGTGCGGTGCGGAGCTAGGGGAGGTGGAGTTCTGGCGGACGTTGAAGATGGCGGAGGGCTTTTCGTTGGCGAGCGCGCCGATGAAGCGGAATTGCGGCCCATTGGGCCCCGCGTTGGGGTCTGGCATTTGGATGTAGATCGCGGCGGCGGTGTCCTGCGGCAAGACTGTCCCGGGCAGGAAGAAGACGACGACGTCGGTGAATGACGGCTCCAAGGGGAAGGAAAAGGCGAACTTGGTCGCCTGGCCGTTTGGCTGGCTGTCCACCGCGACAATGTCTGTCAGGCACGGTTTGCCTGGGATGACGACGGAGAACATGGCGGTAGGCTCGGTCGGATGAGATGCGAGGAATTAGAGGTTAGGGGGAGCAGGAAAGCATGGGATGGCTCTGGACTGAATGCATTGTATGGACTGGAGTTGTTCGTGGAATCTCGAAGAAGGCGGCAGTGACGAAACGGTCGATAAGATAAGGCTGAGTCAGTCTGTACAGGGCACAGTGCGGGCACCTGCATACTAGAGAGTCTACTCTACGCTCACACTCGCTGTACATACGGACAATGGCAAAGTCCAACCTCGATCTGGTCTCAGAATGCGACAAGTACCTCTATTCCCCGGTCCTGGTAAACCCGTCTAACCACCGTTTCCAGATTCCCGTACTACGCGGATAACCCCGCCTTCTACACAGAGCATCTCCAGAACTACCATTTTTTCAAAGTCAGCGGGTGCGATGCCGTCCTGGGATACATTCTCAACAGCATCGTGGACCAGTTCCGCTTTCCGGACGACTGCTGGGCCGTAGATTCCTCGAACCGCACCGTCACCCTGCTTTCTCCTCCCGACGCAACCCCGGACCAGCGCAGCGACCTGGTCGCGAAGACCCTCTCGGCAGCGGTGGAGCGCGGAATCTTCGAGATCCTCAAGGGATGGCGCAACGAGATGTATCCCGTGTATTCGCCGGGCGGGGAATTGCTGCTCGAGATGGAGCGCTGCGCGAGTCCGCTTTTCGGAATCGTCACCTACGGCGTGCACGTTACCTGCTACGTTGACGACGGGAACAGGCTCCGGATCTGGACTCCGCGGCGGGCGAGGACGAAGCAGACGTATCCCGGGATGCTGGATAACAGCGTAGCGGGTGGGATGAGCACGGGAGAGAAGCCGTTCGAGTGTGTCGTCCGTGAAGCGATGGAGGAGGCGTCTCTCCCCGAGGACGTCGTCAAGGCCAACGCTGTCCCGGCGGGCTGTGTCAGCTACTTCTACGTTCGGGACCCCCGGGCTGGAGGGGAATCGGAGCTGATGCAACCGGAGGTGGAATACGTCTACGACATCAAGCTGGACCCCAGCATCGTCCCCAGGCCCGGCGATTTCGAGGTCGAGGAATTTTGCTTGCTCACCGTTGGGGAGACGAAGAAGGCGCTCGCCAACGGGGAGTTCAAGCCGAACTGCACCATGGTTTTGATTGACTTCTTCCTCCGACACGGCTTCCTGACGCCAGAGAACGAGCCCGACTATCTCGAGATCATGGCCAGATTGCATCGCCGGCTGGAGTTCCCGACCGCATCGCATTGCAGGAGATAGTCATGTATATTGACCCGGCGTGGCACGACATTGTACATGCAAGATGAATTTTGATCCATTGATATACCCAATACCAATCAACGCCGACGCTGCACACAATGATCCATCAATACGCAGCCCAATGGACGAAACGACAATGTAAGCCCGTCTTGCGACTATTTCTTGAGCAGCAGATACACGTAGTCGATCCTCAACGGCGCTAGCTTCTTGTAGGGTCCTTCGAGGTAAAGCAAGAGGCCACCGAAAGAAATGAACACGGCCCTAGAGCGGTGGTCAGCTCAACATTCAGAACCAGACCCCTACGTCCACAGAATCAGCTCGCACATACATATTCCCAGCAGTCGAGCCCTCCTCGAACCGATACACCTTTCCGTGGCACACATAGTCGTAGTCGTTCGCCAGCGTCTGCTCGCCCATCCCGACTTCCCTCCAGCTAGCCCGCGCCCCGGAATCCTCCTTCCCGTCCAACGAGAGCGTCGATGCGAGCGCCATAGAGACCGACTCGCCCACCGCGCATGGGTACAGCTCGGTGTTGACGTCCAGGGTGAAGGTCGTGGCGGAGTCGGAGGACGTACAGCTCAGGCGCGAGACCCGCTCGTATTTCTGCGCGTTGACCGAGGTGACGGTGAAGGTGTCTTCGAAGAGGAACGGATCCGACATGTTGCCTGCTATTTCGGCGAGAACGAGGGATTGGCAAAGGGGCGAGAGGCAGGCTGGGAGTTCAGGTGGGAGTTGGAGAAAGCAGAGCAGCTTTTTTCGGGCAGGTCAAGTTTTGATTTAGCGCACCGCTTTTGCTCCCCGCCGCAACAAGCAAATCTGCGCCGACCACTAACATACTACGTACAATGTCCTTTCGAAAACGAAATATAGGCCTCTCTCAAGGCCCCGATCATCCTCCGGCGCCCAATTCCCCCGCGCAATCCCCCCGACCTGCTCCCCACCCAGAACCTAATACCGGCATTCGACCCTCGCCTGATGATGGTCGCCCGACAACCTCGACCGGAACGCCGTCGCTGGATAATCTGCTTGCCGGACACGGGGGTCTTCCTCTCGGGAAGCTACTTCTGATTGGGGAGAACGGGACGACGGACTTCGCGGGCGCATTGCTGCGGTACTATGCCGCGGAGGGCGTGGTGCAGGATCAGCGGGTTCATGTCGTCGGAGTGCCTGAGCAGTGGGGGAGAAGCCTCCCTGGCCTGGTGGGCTCTGCGGACGCCGTGGATGAGAAGCCGGATAAGAGGAAGGGCGAGCGGATGAAGATTGCCTGGCGATATGAGCGGCTGGGGGAGTTTGGGGCCGGAGTTGCTGGTTCGAGAGGTAAGATTCTACGCTTTATGTTGGCTGTCGATTGGGACTTGTGCTGATTGACCTAGTTCCCGCGGCTACAGACCAGAGTGCAGCCGATGGAGTCCAAGCTGCAAAGCAACCGGCGTTCTGTCATGCCTTCGATCTCACGAAACGCCTCACCCATCCATCCATTTCCACCATGAACTTCATACCCATCGCGCCGTCGAGAGAGCCTCTATTTTCCGCCGTGCTCAGTAGGCTCCATTCAGCCATAACATCCAGTCCTCCGAACACAGTCCACCGCATCGTGATTCCCGCCTTGCTCAACCCTGCGATCTACCCGCCCGAAGCCTGCCAGCCAGACCAACTCCTGCAGTTCTTGCACGCCCTGAGAGCGCTCCTGGGTACATACGCCGCCCGCGTCACGGCCATAATCACGATCCCCCTGTCTCTGTTCCCGCGATCGTCAGGCCTGGTGCGGTGGATGGAAATCCTCAGCGACGGCGTGATCGAACTTTGTCCGTTCCCTCATTCTTCGGATGCCCTCGCAACATCGGGAGCTGCCACATCGCACGAGGAACCGCCGCAAGGCATGCTCAAGACACACCGGCTACCCGTTCTACACGAGCGCGGCGGCGGGAACGACCAAAACATCGGGCAGGATTGGGCGTTTGTCCTCAGCCGGAAGAAATTCGAAATCAAGCCGTTCAGCCTACCGCCGGCCGAGGGGGACAAAGAAGCGCAGGACGCGGGGTCGGGCGGAATGCCGAAGAAGTCGGATCTTGAATTCTAAACATCCAGCGCGAGGAACGCCCGTTACTCCTCGTGGTCTGATTCGGCAAGCATATCCTCCAGCTCGATTTGCTCAGACATCGCTGGGCTATTGCCAGAAATTGCCTGGAGATAATTCCTCCCGTAGGAATCGAGGCCCGGCATGAAAGATGCACGCGAGAAACGAGCGCGGAAGCCACTCCCAAGGCAGGATGAAAAAGCCAGCCATGCTACATGTCAGATGTCAGCATCAGTAGAGTGAAGGATACCGATGGAGCGCACCCAGGAAGAAAGCAAGAGGAATGAAGAAGATCAGAAATAGCAGCAGCAGGAGGTGCATGGCGCGGGCTAGAAATATCAGGCAGTATCAGAATAGCAAGCCAATATCAGAGTTGACGATGAGCCAAGGACGGGATGGAGAGCGGCCCGGATGAACAGCCCCGATGCGGAATAGCGCCTGAGAATTTCTCCCACCGCCGAATTTGTTTTCCTCTCTTCACTTCACACACAGCTCCTGCTGGGCTCAGGACCATGCCCCCTCCGACTGATGGTAAGTAAACTCATATTCGCGTCCAGCCCATTTACATGATTATGAACCTACATAATCTGTCAATCCCCTGAAGCTCAACTATTATCTACCGAGCACCTGTGATTGAGAAACGTATCGAGAATGACCTATGCTGTCTACGCTGCTGCACTCCACAAATTGCCGGGCAAATGCTAACGGAATCTGCAGTGAAATACATCTCGAGATGACCGGCTGAGTGAACATGACTACTCCGTCACTCCCCATCCCAATATCCTACATAGCGGGAAACTACTATGTCTTCTCGGTCGACGCCGTCACTTACCTGCGGCGCGAGCACAGCATCTGCGGGGTGTTGATCGGGACCCTGCCGCTGATCCCCCAGCAAAATGTGTTCCTGGGCATGCCGCTGGAGCTGATGCCTGAAGAGGCACGGCTGCTAGTAGAAAAGGGCGTGGCGCACATTGTCGACGATAAGAAGGCACACAATGACGGCGTGAAATCTCTGGTGGAGGAGGATCGGAAGAGATACCTCCGAGACCTAGAGTCGCAGGGTGTGCACGCCAGGCGGCTCCAGATGAATCGGAAGGAGCAGCAGCGGGAAGACGCTTTGAAGAGAGAAGAAAACAAGGGTGCTAAGGCGAGGAAATCTGCAGAACAGCAGCAGCCTGCCAGTGAAGCTAAAGAGGAAAGTTCGATTGTTGATTTCTTTGCGGACAGCCAGCAGCCATCTCGCCGTGGATCTACTGTCTCTGTCGAGGACGGCTTGGGTATCACTCCTACCACGTCGTACCCGCCTCTTCCGCAGCCGGCCGCGGATTGTCTTATGCCGTCGCCTAGTGTTCCCCCGTCCTACCCTCTGTTTGCGCATCTGCATTCGGAGGGTTATTTCATGTCGCCCGGGCTGCGCTTCGGATGCCAATACGTTGCGTATCCGGGCGATCCTCTGAGGTTCCATTCCCATTTCCTGGTCTCGTCTGCCGAGTGGGACGAGGAGATTGATCTGATGGATATTGTGTCCGGTGGTCGTCTGGGAACCGGTGTGAAGAAGGGGTACCTTTTGGGAGGTGCTGAGCAAGGTGAGGGCTCGGAGGGGAATGATGTGAGGACATTTAGCATCGAGTGGGCGGGAATGTGAGTGGCTATGTACAATTCATTTGAATATATAAAGTGGCTGGTGCCTCTACTTGGAATATACTTCTGCCTTGCATCTTAGCGAATAGCCCTAACTCGGATGCCTCAACAACTACTCAAACCAATGTACGACTCGCAGTCCACAACCACATCTGCAAGATAAATATCTGTTAAGTCTCTTAAATAGAAAACGGTGATTAACTACTACTAACAGGTAAGACACGTATGTGTCAGTCCGTGAGCTACGCCGGTAGTAGACCGAGCCTGAGCTCGCATCAATCGACTTCTCATGATGACATCAACGCAAACGGAGCGAGATAGAAAACTCAGGGTTCTAAGCCAGCTAGTAGTAGCTGCTAGCAACGACATCCAGGATGGAGAGATCCCGTTCAGACGGAAACTGGGAGTCGATGGCAACTACTGCCTTGTATGTGGGCAGGTTGTGTCCTCCGGGCATGCATTTGAAAAGGGCATCTTCCGGCAGAAGGAAGAATGGAAGAATGAAAGGCGAGTGGCCTACTGTCGCGCCGTTGAATTGGACGAGCTCGATCTGCCGGGGAGCAGGGACTGGCAAGGCCTCTATCGTCTGAGTGAGTCTGATCACTTAGTTCTCAGTACTAAGTGTTGTGCGTGCTACCTCGCTTAGCAGGCCGTTTGGCAGCTCGTTGCCTCGCCTACCAGCCCGTTTGTCTGCTCGCTCCTATATAGCCCACAGACCTTCCTCTCTGTCAGATAGCTTCATCTTCCATCGTTCTCATCCATCGTTTTCCATCTCCATGGTAGCTCCTCCAGCACAGCTAGCATCGCCCCAACATGTAATGAACTTCAACAAGCTCATCCGGCATTGGCCTGTCGTATGGAGTCAGGTATACTTCTATCTGCCAAGAGATCTAATCAGATCAAGATCAATCAACCCATCAAATTTCCCTCTCCCTTCCACCACCGACTCCCACTCCAGCCAACCCTCCTCCGACCATGACATCCAAGCACATA
>RAQS01000273.1:0-26529 GCA_003698115.1 Aspergillus sp. HF37 | reverse complement strand
CCTCTCTACTCGTCCATTAACCCGTTCTACCCTGCTCTCTACCCCCCTGTCTCCTCTCCTCTTGCTGCCTACCCGCCACTGCTGCCACTTCACCAACCACTCTCCCGAATCGTCCACCTCCTCCAACCGCTCTCTGTGCATCCGAGGGCCCGTCCAACCCATCATGACTTCTTTCAAGGTGATCCTCCTCTCGTGTTCCTCTTGTGAACCACATCCCCATGCCCTGTCTTCTGACTCAACGCTGACTGCGGGTCTCCTGATCCACAGGAATTATCCCTCTCTCGCCCTGTCCAGTCCAATCCAAGGCACCACTCCCACTCCATTTCTCTCGGTGCCGTCAATTCGAACCATCGTGTCACTCGTCGTAAGAGTGTCACCACCACCGCCGCCGCTAACAATGCTGCCGCCGCCGTCGCCGCCGCCAACATGAAGGACGCCGGTGGAGAATCCACCTGCATTCCTACCTCCTCCCACCACCGACGGGGTGCTAGCGGCCGGAAAGGTCTGGAATCCAGTTCTGTTGGGCCCACTCCCGGATTCAGCTCGTATCTCTCGCGGAGTATGAACAGTCCGTCTCGGGACTCTCCGGCCGCCCGCAAGGCCTCGCCCAATTCGAACAATGGGCCCGCCGTGGATGGATCCGATCCCGCCTCCAAGCCCGTCCCCACCAAGAGTCGAAACCGTCGGGCCAGCGAGGGTTCGCATCTGGTCAAAGGCGAAGGGAAACGTGCTCTGGCCGAGCTGCGCTGCGACCGTTGCGGGAAAGGGTATAAGCATGGCAGTTGCTTGTCCAAGCATATGTGTGTATACTCCCCCACGCTGTCCTGTCGTCTGGCTCGATTCGGAGCGTGCGCCATGCCTTCGTGGTCACCCAGCTCCCCCTGCTCTTCTCACTCCCCTCCCGTTGCGCCCGCAGTCGGTTGACGTTTGTGGAAACTAGGTGGGAACACGACCCTGCGTGGGCAATTACCTCGAAACTATTGATCTCTAAGCACCAGCAAGTTCAATTGCTGGAGGCTGCCTCCGTGCTGGTCAACATGAACCATGAGGGCGGCGAGGCTGAGTCGGAGTTCTCATCCGCTTCGCCCGACGCATCGTCCGAGCTGCGAAACGGGCTCAGCTCGGTCGAGACCACTCCGCCGCCCTTGGAGGACCATGAAAATGGCATGCCCGCCAATATTGGCAAGCAGTTCAGCGTGAACAACGCCTCCGCCTTCTCCCGCTCCCATCAGTCCATCCCCTCGAGCTCCTTCGCCGGCAGTGGCCCGATGCATTCGCCTGCCTTTTCTCATTTCCGCCATTCCAGCATCGATACCAGGCCATCGACAGCGGCGACCAAGTTGCACGATGACGACGAGGCGGATCTTGCCGCAGCCATCGGTCTCTGCAACTTTGGAACTCCTCGAACGGGGCCGGTGTCCATGTCGCCCAATGTGCCGCTTGTGCCTCCTCTTCCGGCACGTTTTCTTGACCAGAACGGCAACGGCGACCAGGGCAGCCTGGATCAAGTGCGTGCTGGCGAATCCGAGGCTGGTTTCTCAGACTCGGCCCGCAACGCGCTCCTGCCGGTCCCGTGCAACCCATCGCTTTCATACAAGGTGTCAGATGAGCGGGGACCCCGGATGGGTGATGCGGATCGCACATCGCGACAGAACCGCAATGCGGACGTTGATTTCAGCAGCCGTGCGGCCCCTGCAGATGATGATGACGATGGCGTTTTTGGCCGGATGGAGGAGTAAGCCGGCTCCTCCGCCATCCAATCGCAGGCATGCATTGCCGAATGGACAGCTGCAGTCCAGCTGTAACTATTAACGATTATGTACGAGATTGAGCGACTTTGACCGTTATGCTTCCTTGGAAATGAGTTGGGAATATCGCATCGTCCTTTGTGACAATCCTTGGGCGATCCAAGCACCACCAATGTGTCACCTTGAGCGAGGGTGCACAGTGAATTGTTCCAGTACATTGCATGTTTGTTTCCTTTGTTCCACTTCAACACTGTATCCGATTCCAGTTCTCCATGTACCAATTTGGATCATGTTGCCGAGGCCGGGCGCATACCACATATACTCCATACTCACGTGCATCCGCTCCTTTGTTACGATCCCAAGTGGGATATCAGATGAATATATAAATTCCGAAACAGGGTGTCAGTAGACTAGTATATAATACCGCAGTGAATATGCATGGTTAGCAAGGTCTGAAGCTGTCAGATTTTTGGGTAGGTTGAGATAAGTAGAATTGAGGCAGTGTGATATTTGCAAGACAAGACTCAAGTCATAATATCATTCCTTTTGAACAACCAAGCCGTAACTCCGTCACCCATGAGATGATATCCGTAAACAACGAACGACAGACAGAAAACCCAGCTAATCGACATCCATCTCCTCCTGCTCGCCTCCATCGACCAGTAATCTGGTCTTTTTCTTCTGCTTCTGCTTCTCTCCCTCGCCATGCACCTTGGACATAACCTTGCCGGGCTCCGCCGTCGCCAGCGGCTTGCCCTCCTCCTCTCTCTGGCGGAGCTCCTTGCGGATAAGATGCTCGCCATCGGCCACAACCTTGCGGTCTTCCTCCTTCTTGCGATCGCGCGCCAGCTTCCCAGCCAGCCGGCGCTTCGTGAACACCCGCTCGCGCCGCTGTCGGATCTGCTCGACCCGATCCATCGCCTGCACCGTCGACGCCACCAGATTGCGGTCGTACTTGACAGGCGCATGGCGCTTCTTGGCGAACTGCGACAGCACCAGCGACGAGTCGACAATCATCTCCTTTCCGCGCGCCGCCCGGTGCGTCTTGGTCCATTTCAGCTTGCGCGGTTGCCGCTTCATCTTGAAGTTGCTGTGGCATTTCGACCGGCAGAACCGAAACTGTCGCCCATCATTGCGGTTGAAGGTGATCCCTTTCGAGGGGTATGTTGGGCGTGACTTTGGTTGCTGTTAGTTGATTTGATTGTGGTGGTTGGTTTGGCTGGGGGATGCGAGGGCTTACGCAGAAATGGCATGTTTCGACACTGGCTGGAATTAGTACACAGGTTTTTCTTCTGGGGTCTCAGCAAACTCACCGCATGGCTGGAAATAATCTCCAGTAACCTGGAGCAGGTGGTAAAGGGTGTTGAAGAAGTTGGGCCGGACCTGGCAGTATCGAAGCAAAATTTGGAGCCGCTGCGGCGCTAATCCCGATCGGGAACCTGTCGGCGCAGGGCCAATTTTCACCTCCGGCCTGTTTTCTACTCTCCTCCTCCTGCTCTCCGCTGCCACCGCACCGCTTTTGCCGCTGCCGTCTTCCTGCAGAATGACTTCGACTTTGGCTGTTGGTCTTGGTGTCGCTACTGCGGCTTTTCTGGTATGTTGACTCGCCGACATCCCGGCCGGGTTCCTCCTGTCTGTTCGGCTTCGACTGACTGACGCACCCAGGGCCGCGCCGGCCTCGTCGCCTTCCGCCGGAATCGGGCGGGGGTCGGTAGTGTGGGCAAGGCTTTTTACAAAGGGTATGTTTGATCTGTGTCCATACATGTCTGCAGTATTCTGACGAGTGACAGCGGCTTTGACCCGAAGATGGGCCGTCGCGAAGCGTCTCTGATTCTCGAACTCCCGTATGCCCTCCCTCTCAGCCAGCCAGCACTCCGACGTGACTCGTTCTGGTTCTAATCGCACGCAGTGAGCGCAACCTCAACAAAGACAAGGTCCGCAAGAAGCACCGCCAGCTCATGCTCCTCAACCACCCCGATCGCGGCGGGAGCCCGTATCTCGCGACCAAGGTCAACGAGGCCAAGGAGCTTCTGGATAAGCAGGGCTAGTTGCTGGGTTTCGGGCGAGTCTGCAGACTCTGCGTTGCTGTCTACTAAAGTATCTTTGTGCATAGCGTGGCGTTGGTTGGTTTGATGTCGAGTGTTTTCTCCATGTATATCTAAGGATCTATCGCCGCTCTGATTATGTGATATATATATATGTGTGTGTGTTTCCAAGTGTACTCGATACCTAATGTCTGTACTCGATACCTAATGTCAGTCGCATGCTACTCCAAAGTTTGTGTCACCAACCAGCGGACGGACAGCGGACAAACAGAGCGGAGGAAGAGAGCGAAAGGATCTTCTGCTCGGGGCTCGGGGCTAAGGCTCTCCGTTGCTGGCCATGTCGAGGCAGCACAATTACGTACGGGACTCTTCCTTGCTTTTCTTTCTCTTCTTCTACACCGTGCTGCACTTTAATCCTTTTTGAGTCATTTTGCTTCCTTCGCGTCCCACTGCTTTCTGTCCCTTAATCCCGGTACGACGTATACGTATCCCCAATCCTTCGGCGGCCCCGTCCTTACTAAATTCGTCTGAGTCAGCCGTTCCATCGCCATTCCATCGCCATTCCTTTCCTTCTTATATCTCTCTTGCCCTCTGTTGGCTGTGTCATTTGTCCCAAGCAGTCTACTGCTCTGCCCGGAGTTCCCCATACTGACATACAGTGCTACCTCGCCGTCACCGCGCCCGCTCCGGGGACAAACCCCGCATCCTGTCGACAATAGCTCTCCGCCCGGCGATTGGCACCGTTTACATTCTCTCCGCCTCCTGAATTGCCCCGCGGCAACACACGATGGATGGCATCGGCGATGGCCCCGACGGTATGGGCTTCGACATGAAGATGATGATGAACCAGCAGCCCAACCCGTACGGCGGTACCTTCGCCCAGGATGCTTCGCCCGCTTATTCAGGCCTCCCGGGCCCGAGTTTCCAGGACGATCCTGCGATGGGAATGGGCGAGGACCAGAACGATGCCAAAAGAAGGCGGATTGCAAGGGTGAGCCCGGTTCATGCTTTGTTGGGGTAATATGGTTCACGAAGCTGATCGATGGGCTGGCTGGCTATGCGCGCAGGCTTGCGATATGTGTCGCAAGAAGAAAATCAAGTGCGATGGGAAAATGCCCAAGTGCTCGCATTGCATCAACTACAAGACCGACTGCGTTTTCACCCCCGTCGAGAAAAAGCGCAATCCGCCCAAGGGGTATGTCTGTTCTTGCTTGCGCGTTTTTTTGATTCCGTCGTATGAGGATGACGCTGACTGCTCGATTTAGGGCCAAGTATATCGAGGGCCTCGAGAATCGCCTGGGGAGGATGGAGTCGTTGTTGCGCCTGTCGGGGCTCTTGTCCGAGGACGATGGAGGAAAGACGGATCTGGGGACACTGGAGAAGCGTCTTGCGGATCGCTCTGTTGTGAATGAGCCCAGATCTTCCACGAGTTCCAACCGATTCAATGTCCCCAATACGAGCCAGCAGACCTCCACTTCTCGTCAGTCGACTCCCCGCATGGAGTCGCACTCCAGCCCGCGCACTGCTCCGACGTCCCCCGAGCCGCAGAAGGAGTCTGAGAACGAGGTGGAGGGGCTGTCGGACATGATGTGTTCTCTTGTGACCAGCAATTCGGGGGAGACGAGATATATCGGTAATTTCGCGACTGCTTGCTAGGAACCTGGCACACGAGCTAACCCTGTACAGGGTCATCCTCCGGGTTTTCGATCTTTTCTCCGAAAGGTATCCAATGGGTCAACGAGAAGACGGGCGACACCTCATTCCAGGATATGATATCCACCGCTGACGTGGACGACAATAAATGGCTGTACTGGAAGCCGGAGATCTTTAGCGATATCTTCGCCCGCCGTGTGTTCAAGCCGCTGCCTCCAAAGGAAGAAGCTCTGTCTCTACTCCGGGATTTCTTCGAGAATTTTAACTGTATGTTTCCGCTGTTCCATGAGCCGACCTTCATGCACTTGGTGGAGCGGCAGTACTCGCGGGATCCATACGAAGGCTCAGGGTGGTGGTCGAGTATCAACGTTGTCTTGGCTATTGCGCATAGGTTACGAGTCATGAGCAATCTGGTTCCCCAAGAGGAAGACCGGAAGGCGTGGCTATATTTGAAGAATGCCATGGGCGTTCTCACAGAGCTGACCATGCGCAATACCGACCTCCTAAGCGTCCAAGCGTTGCTGGGAATGGTGAGTTTTTGAACATGCTGCTTGTCTGCTGTTGTCTAATGCTTGACTTTATTTAGTCTCTTTTCCTCCAAGGGACTCCGAATCCTCAGCCGTCCTTCTTCCTTGTGGCCGCTGCCATACGATTGTCCCACAGCATCGGCCTTCATAAGCGTGGCTCTGGCTTCGGCTTAAATCAGGTTGAGGTCGAACAGCGGAAACGGGTATTCTGGATTGCTTACCTTCTTGACAAGGAGTGAGTTTCTTTCTGTCTTTTCGCCCTGTTCCGTTCTAACGTGTTTGACAGTATCTGCCTTCGTTCTGGAAGACCTCCCGTACAAGACGACGATGACATGAATGTCGAATTACCCAGTGGCGATCCGCCTGACAACGTTGGGAATGTCCCTCTGGCTGATGGAAGAGGGAAATTCAATTTGTTCCGGTCGATGTGCCGGTTTGCGACTATCGAGAGCAAGGTGTATAAACGACTCTACTCCGCCAAAGCATCGAAGCAGTCCGATGGCGAGCTTTTGAATACCATCGGCGAGCTTGACAAAGAGCTCGAGGAATGGAAGGACAGTATCCCTGTTGATTTCCGGCCTGAATCCGAAATCAAGGGGACCCACACGCCGCTGATTCTTCATGTTGTTGTCCTTCATTTTGCGTATTACAACTGCCTAACGACGATCCATCGGATGTCTGTGCACCATGGCTATTGGACTAGCCGTCTGTCAAATTTTGCAATTCAAGGTCTAAATGCCAGGCCGCTGAATCCCCGAGTGTTTCTGTCGGCTGTGCTCTGCGTTACGGCTGCCAGGGCGTCGATCAACCTGATCAAGTACATTCCGCAGGGCGATTTTGCATGTGTCTGGTGGGTGCTCATAAGATGGCTATCTTGGTATCGTACTAATGCAGGCCAGGCTGATTCTCTACTACCCCGTCTCTGCATTGGTCACGCTGTTTGCCAATATCCTTCAGAATCCTAATGACACCCGGGCTCGCTCGGACGTTAAGCTGATGAATGTAGTCGTCAATTTCCTGTCGACTCTTGTGTCGGATGAATCGAACGGGAGCGTGAGACGCATGCTTGGACTGTGTGGGGAGTTTGAGAGGATTGCCAGGGTGGTCATCGACAAGGCCGAAAAGGACTCCAGTTCAAAGAAGAAGCGCAAGACTGGTCCGGATGAAGCACAGACGCCACAGAACATTCCCCCGGGGAACCGTACACAATCCCACACCGCTGCCCCGTCGTCTGCTGGTGGGCAACAGCCTCCGACGACATCATTCTCGCCGCAGATGTTCCAAGGCAACCTCGGCGGGACTGCTCCCATGCAAGATCCAAACATGCCTTCCACTAGTGGCGTTTCCGGGGATCTTCCGAGCAATGTCCAATCTATGCCAGGGCTGGGACAGGACTTCCAAGACATGCTCAGCCCGAACAACCTGGCAGCGCTTGGTTTCCCAGACCACCAAACCTTCGCAGATGCCGGCACCACTCCTATGACGTCTTTCCAGCAGCCCTTTGTCCCGCAGGATCTCTGGCAGATGCCGATGACCATCGAGTGGGACTGGGCCGACATGTCGAACAACTTCCCGGTGTTTGGGATGGACTCCAGTGCTACGCAACACAACCAATCGTGATTACGACGAAACGACAGGCTGACGACCGGATTTCGGACTTAGTAGACCATGCGCGGAGTTAAGTCGGACATCTTGTTATCAGCGGTATATTACGGCGTTGGGCGGATCTTTTCGAACTATCCACTCTTTGGACGAGGTGTTGCTGTGGTTCTTGTTATGGTAGCGGCACTGGGATGGTGTCAGCAGCGGGAGGAAAAGTACTCTACTCTTTAGCGAAGTACTCTACTCGTGACAATACATAATGCATTTATTCAGTGAATTGTTCTGTAGTCAATGTCCATCGACTTCGTTTGGATTCTGATAGTTACAAAGGCGGTGGGCGGATGACTCAGCGGCGACGGCACTTCGAAAAACTCAAGGCGACAACCATCAGCACAGCGACAGCTCTCCTCCCAGAGCTACCCCCCTCTACATCCCCAACCCCCCCAGTCCTCGTCCTACGAGAGCCTCTATGGCTTCGACAGCTTTATACTACCGCTAGACCTGATTGCCCGTTCATCCCCCGACCTTTCCGCCCGTTCCCTCCGGGCCTCGTCTCCCTCGGCCATGGCCACCTTACTCCGACGGCCAGGCAATCTTGCCCGACTCGCGACGAGGAGACCGGCCACTTCGATCGCCCCAGCGTCGGCCTCGATAACATCACCATTCATTCGCCAACTCCGCCTCTCCCCCCTGATCACCGCACGCCGAGCCCGGTACTACAGCACACAGGGCCCTAACCCCCCGAATAATGGCGGGGATCAGAAACCAGAACAAGGAGGAGGCGGGAAGCCGCCCGGGTCGCGCCTAAGCGAAGAAGACCAGAAGCTGCTGGACCAGTTCATGCGAGAGTCCAAGGACGTCATGCCGCAGTCGCAGTGGTACATGGTGGACGAGCTGCACAAGGATCTGATGCGGCGCGGAGTGCCAGAGGAGTTCAAGGAGATCATGAGGCATCGGAATGCGAACGGCGCCGGGTCGATTACGACGCTGGAGCTGTTGCGCGTTTTCAAGGCGTTTGGGGTCCATATGTTCAAGGATACTTGGTCGCCAGGTCAGCGCGGGCCGGGTGAGGAGTCGAGTAAGGGTGATAACCACCAGCAGCAGCAGGGGCAGGAACAACAACCGCAGCAGGAGAAGGAAGGGGAGAGCCCGGAGCAGCGCCAGAAACGGCAACAGGAGCAGGGGCAGGAGCAGGGGCAGGAGCAAGAGCAGCAAAAGCAGCAGCAGCAACAACAGCAGCAGAAGGGTGGCAAGGGCCAGCAGGGCAAACGGCCGCAGCCGAGCGTTTACGAGTTCAAGTTCGATACAGCCTCTCTCCTCATCTCGTCGGTTTTGACCTACTATCTCTGGCAGTCGTTCTACCCCGGTGAGACCAGGAGGGAAATCACCTGGCAGGACTTCAGGTCGAAGTTCTTCGACAAAGGTCTGGTTGAGAAGTTGACCGTCCTCAATGGGTCCAGGGTCCGGGTCGATCTGAACAAGGAGGCCGTCTCCCGGGTGTACGCCGACTCGCAGGCGGCCCAGCCCGGGTTCTACTACTACTTCACCATCGGGTCCGTTGAGAGCTTTGACCGCAGAATGGACGAGGCCCAGAATGAGCTGGGTATCCCCACTTACGAGCGGATTCCTGTCTCCTACGTCGAGGAGGTGTCGTGGCTCGGTACTTTCTTGTCCCTTGGGCCTAGTTTCATCATGATCGGATTGCTTGCCTGGGCTTCAAGGCGTGCTACGGGCGGTGGAAACAATAAAGGCGGCATCTTTGGCATTGGCAAGAGCCGGGCTAGGAAGTTCAACCACGAGACCGATATCAAGATCAAGTTTACCGACGTGGCCGGCATGGACGAGGCCAAGGTTGAGATCATGGAATTCGTGAGCTTCCTCAAGCAACCGGAGAGATTCCAGAGGCTTGGTGCCAAAATCCCTCGTGGCGCCATCCTTTCTGGCCCTCCTGGTACGGGTAAGACGCTGCTCGCCAAGGCCACCGCTGGTGAATCAGCCGTGCCCTTCTTCAGTGTCAGCGGCTCGGAGTTCGTTGAAATGTTTGTCGGTGTTGGTCCCTCGCGTGTCCGTGATCTTTTTGCCAACGCGCGGAAGAACACGCCGTGCATTGTCTTCATTGATGAAATCGACGCTATCGGCAAGTCGAGGGCCCAGAAGGGCGTCGGCGGTGGTGGAAACGACGAACGCGAAAGCACCCTTAACCAGATCCTCACTGAGATGGACGGCTTCAACACCTCTGACCAGGTTGTTGTTCTGGCTGGTACGAACAGAGCCGATGTTCTGGACAAGGCGCTCCTGCGACCCGGTCGGTTCGACAGACATATTTCCATCGACAGGCCTACGATGGATGGCCGCAAACAGATTTTCGGCGTTCACTTGAGGAAGATCGTTACGAATGAAGACATTGAGTATCTAAAGGGCAGGCTTTCGGCTTTGACACCGGGCTTTTCTGGCGCGGATATTGCCAACTGCGTCAACGAGGCGGCTCTTGTCGGTATGTTACCTTGATAGCGATTTATTTTTTGGCCACGAGCGCTAACATAATTTCCAGCTGCGCGCCACAATGCGGATACCGTTGTCATGTCGCATTTCGAGCAGGCCATTGAGCGTGTCATTGGTGGCTTGGAAAAGAAGTCGCTTGTCCTGTCGCCAGAGCAGAAGCGCACCGTTGCCTACCACGAAGCCGGCCACGCCATCTGCGGCTGGTACTTCCGTTGGGCAGACCCATTGCTGAAGGTGTCGATCATCCCCCGCGGCCAAGGCGCCCTGGGCTACGCGCAATACCTCCCCGGCGGCGGCGGCGACATGTACCTGATGGACGTCAACCAGATTATGGACCGCATGGCGATGACACTGGGCGGCCGTGTTAGCGAGGAGCTGCACTTCGACTCGGTCACCAGCGGCGCCAGCGACGACTTCAACAAGGTTACCCGCATGGCGAACATGATGGTGACTCGGTACGGCATGTCCCCGAAACTCGGCTACCTCTCGTACGAGGACGACCCCCAGAGCCAACTGCACAAGCCCTTCTCCGACGAGACCGCCCGCACCATCGACGACGAAGTCCGCCGCATCGCCGACCAGGCTTACAAGCAGTGCCGCGCGCTCCTCGACGAGAGGAAGAAGGAACTCGGCCTCGTCGCCGAGGAGCTCCTGGCCAAGGAATTCCTCGTCCGCGACGATCTCGTCCGCCTGCTCGGCCCGCGTCCCTTCCCCGAGGCCGGCGAGTTCGCTAAGTACTTCGACGGCGGCGCCGGAGAGACCGTCGCGCCGCCGGATCACGAGCCTCCCGAGGAAACTAGAGGTAAAGACGGGAGGGACCAGTCGCCGTACCCTGTATAGACCACTGGATTGACTGGCTCGAACTTCGAGGGCTAGCTGCATGCATGCATTGTTCGGCGGATGGATGGCCTGGGTCTCTTGTGTGTGTATTATTGTACCCATGTGTGTGTGTGTGTGTATTTATTGTTACGGAAGGAAGCATTTATCTAGGTACCTACTAGTTACCGACCTATCTACTTTCTGGTTTGGTTTCTGTCTTGTATAAGTATACACAGTAAATAATACTACACGTTTTCACTCCGCTCTGATCGGACTTGGCTTGCTTCTTGTAAGTTCTCTGCCCACGATCTCGGTTTCAATATATATCCTGCAGTATTCGAGAGGAAGTACTAAACACCTAATTGGTTTTTGCTATTAAATTAAAATGTTCAAAGGAAATAAACAATAAGCGAAGCAAGAAACACAACACCCAAAGCAAAATATACAACACGTACATAGACAGCTTGCACCAGCAGCGCCAAACAAACAAAACCTAGACCAGATATTACTACGGTTCGATACGTATAGCCAAACCCAGTCAGCCCACCGCTTAATCACTCTTCTTTCCCTCCTTCTGGGTTTCCTCCTGCTGGGGCGCCTTGTCCTTGTTCTTATCCTTCCCAGCGCGCTTTCCCATCTTCGGCTCGACGGACGGCCGCGGAATGAACCTGCCCACACGAGCCTGGTAATCTTTGTATTCCGGGTACTTGCTCGCGCTGATGGACTCGGTGAGACGGGTACTGGCCTGGAAGATGAGGAGATAGCCGAAGATCCCGAGGCCAGTCCACTGGAGGTAGTTTTCAGTGCGGAAGCACGACCACAGGTAGAAGGAGAGCCAGATGGCCTGTTCGGCGACGAAGTTGGGGTGGCGGGAGAGCGACCAGAAGCCGCTGACGACGAAGCCGCGCTCGAGATCGTCCTGGGTGAACTGCTTGTCGGCGATGCGGGCCGTGGCGTGGTAGGTGTGTTTTGCGCGGTGGAACTGCCACTGCTGTTGGTCGGCGAAGTGCTCGAGGATGATGAAGAAGAAGACGAGGCGCGAGAAGACGACGTCCGGGATCCCGAAGGACTCGGTGGTGGGCGCGCGCGAGAGCGTCATGAAGACGTATGTCGGGGTGTTGATGAGAAGCAGCAGCACCGACTGCGCCAGGCTGATGAAGACGACGTTGAAAAGGAAGAAGACGAAGCGGTTGTTGATCTTCACGCGCAAGACTTCCCATCGGTAGTCCTCCGCGCTCAGTCGGTAGCCTCCTTTGCGCCAGTAGTTGTATGTCAGGCGGGCCTGTTGGAGGTCACTGTAAGAGGTGAATGTCGCAGGATTCGAGATCAGACTTACACTCCAGATCAGGGTGTTCATGGCAATCGTGTCCAGGAATTCGCTCTGTATTCCCACCATGCGCGCCCAGAGGGCGAAATGGACATTGTACACCGACGGCAGGATGCTCCAGGACCGGTCCACCTGCGAGTAATTTCCACTAACCTCCGAGACGACGAAGAAAAGCGCCGCGAGCGAGAGGCATAATGCGATCGCCGTCACAAGGGGATTCGTGGTGAGGTAGACTTCCTTCAGGCTGTCCAGGTCCCAGCCCGCCTCACTGAGCCTTGCCGGCAAGGTTTGCAGCTGGGGGAGGAACGGGAGAACGGTGCGGGAGAACGAAGTACAGTCCGCCGCGGACTGAACGTCGGGGAGCGGCAGCGCCATTGTCGGGGAGAGTCGGCAGGAGAGTCACACAGAGAACGAGGCCTGGAGGAGCGAAAAGTGACGCTGTTGTTTGTTTACTGCATTAGGTAATTTCGCGGTAATCAATTACATAAAATATTGCCTCAGGCAGTAAGGCAGTAACTTACGACATCAAGACAACAAGGCAATAAGGCAACAATACAGTCAGGCTTGGCGCGAATCGCGTCTTTTCGTGTTTTCCTCTTCTTCCTCTCTGCACACGGCTGGCCGAACCGTCATGAAGCCCATTTGGCTTCTCTGGCCCCGTCATCATGCAAATCTTGTGCGTGGCTGAAAAGCCTACGATCGCAAGGACCGTCGCCCAGCACTTGTCCGGCGGTTCCATGCAAACCGTGAGTAGTTCCGAAGCCTCGAGACGACA
The DNA here is from genome assembly GCA_003698115.1 of Aspergillus sp. HF37. NCBI lineage: Eukaryota > Fungi > Ascomycota > Eurotiomycetes > Eurotiales > Aspergillaceae > Aspergillus > Aspergillus sp. HF37. The sequence goes on along the minus strand of RAQS01000273.1, from coordinate 13,531 downwards.
TATGCTAAGCGGCCGCAGTTGTCCATCCCCGGAAATGTATACGTGAAGAATTACGTGTTCAATTACAATTTCGGCAACCCCTGGGGCTCCTGTTCAGTTACCATGACCAGTGTAATCGGCCATTTGATGAGCCTTGACTTCGAATCTCGATACAACGGTTGGGGGTCTTGCCCGCCGGCATGGCTTTTCGAGTTACCTGTGTTTGAGAAAGTGGACCAAGTGTGTTGCCCTCAGCGTCATTTCTGTCTAAGCTCGATGGACGCGAGCTAACCAGAGCACAGAACAAAAAGGCAATTGCAAATAATATTCGGCAACAGGCTAGGTTCTGCAGGGCCCTGTTTATATGGACCGATTGTGACCGCGAAGGCGAGCACATCGGAACAGAAGTCCGCTATCACGCACGGAGCGGGAATGCCAACATCCAAGTCAAACGGGCCAAGTTTAGTAACACAGAGCGGGCGTAAGTTGCCTAGTTCTCGGGATGAAGATCTTTCTTATTCATTATTTCAGTCATATCCTGCGTGCTGCCCAGCAGCTTATTGACCTCGACGATCGCCAGGCCAACGCCGTAGCTGCGAGGATAGAGCTGGACTTGCGAATTGGCGCTGCGTTTACCCGTTTACAAACCCTCCAGCTACAGAATCTGACAACACTACTGAACGACAAGACTATCAGCTACGGTATGGTCCTTCAATCGACTCAAGTTCATTACCCTGACAAGCACAACAGGCTCCTGCCAGTTTCCCACCCTGGGGTTCGTGGTTGAGCGGTATTTGCGCGTGAAGAACTTCAAGCCTGAGAAATTCTGGGGCATCAAGGTCATGCATGTTCGCGATGATATCAAAGTTAATTTCCTTTGGAGACGGGTCCATCTTTTCGACCGCGCTGCTGTCACTGTCATGCTGGAGCGGTGCCTGTCAGCGAAGAAGGCGAAAGTTACCAAGGTGAACCAAAAGCCTACGAGCAAATGGAGACCTTTGCCGTTGACGACGGTGGACCTGCAAATGATGGGTAGTAAATATCTACGAATGAACGGCCAGGAAATCATGAAGGTATATGAAATCCCGACATTTGCGATAGTTCGTCTTGCTAACAGATTCAAGGCTGCTGAACAACTCTATACCAAAGGTTTTCTCAGCTATCCAAGAACCGAAACCGATCAGTTTGATAAAGGAATCGACTTGAAAAAGCTGGTCGAGAAACAATTCCCAGACAACTCATGGGGCCAATACGCTCGAGAGTACTGTGTCCTTCAAAACTCTTTTATTTGGTACTTGTACTGACGCTTCCTCGATAGACTCATCAATGGCAAATTCAGAACACCTCGATCTGGCCGCCATAATGACCACGCTCATCCTCCTATTCATCCGATTTGTTGGGTCTCGCCAACGCAATTACAACCCAACGAGAAGAAAGTGTACGAATTTGTTGCCCGAAGATTTCTGGCTTGTTGCTCTGAAGACGCGAAAGGCCAGAGTACAGAAGTTGAACTTCAATACGGGGACGAGATGTTCCACGCTAATGGATTGATCGTACTGGAGAGGAACTACTTGGACGTCTATGTTTATGACAAATGGGAAAGCAGTCAGCGGCTTCCGGCCTTCCAAATGGGCGAACTGCTCGAACCAACCGAAGCCAAGATCTTCGAGGGCAAGACCACGCCCCCGAACTACCTAACCGAGCCCGAACTAATCGGACTCATGGATGCCAATGGAATTGGAACGGACGCCACCATGGCCGAGCACATTGCCAAAGTCAAGGATCGTGAGTATGTCGGCACGCAGACGCGGCGAAATGGCCGTAGTTCAGTCCAAGAACTCATTCCAACGCGGTTGGGCATCGCGTTGGTTGAGGGCTACGATAATGTCGTTGCTGGTCTGCGGGACAGCCCGTCACTCAGCAAACCATTCCTCCGCAAAGAGATGGAGCTACAAATGCGGGATATCTGCGCAGGATCCAGGAGTCGGCAGCAGGTGGTACAGGAAAGCTTGGACATGTACCACGAGGTGTTTATCCATACCCAGAGACGCATCGAGATGTTGAAGAGCGCCTGTCGGAAGTATCTTGTGGACCAAGCCACTTCATGAGGCTTTGCAGTCTCTGGCCTGAACGCGAGGCTGACTTGATAGGAAGGACTTAACGGTTTGGAGATATATGATACCCTCTGTGGATTTGTACAGTGAATGGGATATGATTGTGCTGCTAATAACATCTCAGTCTATTCATCTAAACCAGCAGAATACAACGCTATTGACAATAACCTCGTGATGTACAGTACAACATGACAGAACGCTTCAGTCTATATACTTACCGCTGCCCACCTCGGCCTCTTCCTTGCCCTCCGCCTCTTGCATCGGTAGGACCGCTGCCTCTGCCTCCCTGGTTTCCGCCTCTATTCCCGCTCTGGCCTCTGCCTCTATTGCCCCTTCCGCCTCCTCTGCCCCTGCCGTCTTGATTGCCTGCTCCTGGCGTCTGTGGAGACAACTCTGCAGTACCAGCTGCTGAAGGTTGTTGCGTTGATTGGGATTGATGCGAGAGGTTCCCCACGGATCTTCTCTGTGTCGTGCTAGCGAACATTGCGCCCCCTGGCGGTTCCGAGCGGCGCCGTCCACTGCGTTCTGGCGCCGAGTCGCTTTCTTCAGACCCTGTGTTTTGCTTCCATGTCACGCTCTCCTGCCAGGACGCAGACGCTGGTCCTGGGTTCTTTCGAGCCTCTTCCCGGACCTTCTGGCTTTCCTCCATCTCTCTGGCAAAAGCAGTATCAGAAAATGTTCCCCAGCCTTGCAACTTCTGCCGTTCTTCTCCTGTCGCGGATTCTCGAGCTGGAGGAGCTTGGCCGACTGGTTTTCTCGCCGCCTCCTTACCCTTGCTTGGTGCACCCTTCTGGTACCGGCCGAATTGCCCAGGTTTCTTGGGGGTTAATGGCTGGTAATCCGATTTCGTGCTTGCAGGCGGAAAAGAAGGGCCTGATTTCTCATTCCTGGCTCCATAGGCATTGGGGTCAAATGCTATTATCATGACCGGAGGTTTTGTTTTCTGTAAAGAAACGGTGCTGCTTTGACTTTGCTGCTCTGGCTCGCCAGCCTTGCTGCCCTCGAGCTTCATTGGTCCTATATTGGGAGCGCTTCCGGCTTGGTTCTGCTTTCTCTGCTTCTCCTGCTCGGACAAAAGCTGGTTGCCCTGTGGTTCGTCTCCATGGGATATGGCGGGAGAAGTACCCCAGTTGGCAGCAGGCTTTTCAGGCGCAGGAGGATGCTGGTCTTGGGGCTCCTCTTGAGGTTTCTGATTGGGTGCGGTGTCCTTTGCTCGTTGGACTGGGCCCAGCGCTTCGGACTGTTCAGGTACGGAGGCCGACGGGGGATGGCTGGTTTCAGGAGCTTCTCCCACCTCTTGGGATTCGGTCTCGATGTCATCGACGCTTCCTCTGGCTTTGAAATGTTCAATGAATTCCCGTTCCAAGGCAGCACTGATTTCGCTGTCCGTCTGCTGTTCCATTTCGAGAGTGGTCAGCATGCTGTGATCTCCCGCCATCTCCTCGGGAGCCATAGGGCTCTGGCTGAGTGGTTGAGAAGGCAGTTTGTTTGCTGCAGACGGATGGGCAGCTTCACAAGCTGCATCCGGCTCTTCGGACCCCGGGTCTGTATCGGCATCATAAAGGTTGACTTCCCTGGCTCTGGTGTCGCTAGCTTCGACGTTCTCAGAGTCGACGTTGGGACGAACAGCCGACATGCTGGGGTCTGAAAGACGTAGAGTTTCAAGGGCTGCAACACTTTTTTGGTCTTGTTCTCCCGACTGGGAACCGCTGCCGTAACTTTGATGACCAGTTTGACTGTCTTTGAAAGATCCGCCGCCGTCGTTGCTTCCTGTAACCTCGCTGGGACTTTTACCAACGGTTTTGAGAGCACTCCAGAGCCCCTGGTTCTCCGCTACGAGGAGCACAGTGGAACGGTGAATGTGCTTCAACTGTTTCTGCAGGTCTCGGATTTTCTTGCCGTGCTGTTCAATCGCATCTTCGTCACTGCGTTGGACTTGGCCGAGATGACGAATCCACTTGCCGTCAGCGTCCAGCTTGTTCACCAGCCTTTGAAGAAATGGATCTTCGGTTCTGAATTCACGCCCCATTGCCATCAACGGTTGCAGGCCAGTAGGGTGGTTACCGAGAGTTCGAGCCATTCCGTCAACCTTCTGTTTGAGATTTGTGATGTTTCTACCTGCATTCCGGTCGAGGGTGCTTTGCATCTTCTTGAGTTTCGCCATCTCTTGCTGGATCGAGGAAACGGTATTGCTGATAGTCGGGTCGACGGCCTTCATGTTCCTGTCAAACGCCTCTTTGTACTGTGTGAAACCCGTTTGGCTGGAGCCCTGTGAGGTAGCGTCTGGATTGTCGTCAGGGCCGCTGGCGTCAGGCAGTTCGACAGGAGAGAACATCAGATCAATTGCCTTCTCCACCTTGGTCACCCTCTCTGACAGGCGCAAGAGGGTGTTGTATATGCGAGGATCATTGTCGTGGCCAGCACCGGGCGGGAACTTGGCTCTCAGCAGATCCAAGATCCCGACAACTCTTGATGCTCTGTCCTCGCCTGATTGGTCATGTCCGGAGGGGCGATTCTGAAACTCATGCGCCAGGGGTTCGATGAGCCGTTCGAACAAGACCCTGTCGACAACAACACCATCAGAAGGAGGTTGTTGCGACTGGTTATCTCCTGGCTGGTTTGCCTTCGGTTGATTCTCCGTCGCCGGGGCGCGTCTCGGCGATTTCCACACGAAATACGCAGCGAAGACCACCACAGCAATAAGAGGCAGGACGACATAAGCCATGACATTCCATTCTCGCAACGGCGGATATGTCGGATCCGACCCGACAGGCTGGAGACTCGTTTCCCGGGCATCCATCGAGCGACCTCTGGTAGCAGCCGAAAAACTGGTCGCCGCGTTATCGACATACTTCGTCACAGTGCGAAAGACATCCTGCGTCTTCGGCGGCAGCGGAAAGGGGTCGCGCGTGAAACGAGGAGGCGGCGGGTCCAGCGTCGCCTCTGGGAAGACCAGGGGGTGGATCTCCTGCAGCGCGTAGATGACGGAGGTCAACTGGAAGGAGCCGACGAGGCGCTCCATGACTGGGGTGGTCGGGTCGATGCGGATGAACGGGACCGGCCCAAACATGCTCCAGAGGTTGGAGCCGATGAAGGCGGCGACGAGGATCACGAGCTCCATTCTGGGCGGTGCTGCATTGGATGCGCCGTTGTTCGGGGATGATGGGGTTTGGAGCGAGCCCTAACGGCTGGTTGGCTTGGGATGTAACTGGGGTATAACCGTCGAGGGTATGGGATGGGAATTACGCACTCAAATAGAGTAAGACAAGTTGAGGAAGAGGTTTTATTCTGTCTTTCGCCATGGATGGGTGTCTCAACATACTTATAACGCGTAGGAGAGGGCAGTGTCGATTGATGGGTTGTTACTAGTACAATGAATGAAGCCATTCGAACCGTGCTTTTGAATGGAATAGATCTTTGTCGCGTCCACGCAAAAATAGCCATGAAACAAGTGCAGGATAAAGGAAGCTCGCGTTTCCATTCGAAGCAAGCAAGCGTGCCTATGATAGGCTTTATTCATCTTTCATCGCCCCAGTCAAAGAGTTCAAGCAACAGGAGGGAGTAGCAGAAGCGCAGACACAAGATGGGTGAAATCCATTTGGAAGACCAGGTTAATCCGCAGCAGTTTGTAGATGGCTTTTCCATATTGACCGGAATGTATTTGCGGATATACCATGATGTAGCATATACTCCAGTCGTCTGCGACTGGAAAGTCGAGACTTGGAATGCGACGATTATGCATAAGACTGACTACCTAAATTTCCTCTTGAGTTTGAGTAAGAGGGAAGACAAAGAACTGGGAGTTATAAATATCCAGCGAAGACAAAGAATAACGTACGGAGTAACTTTCATGCACTAAATTTTAGTCAACTAGTTAGTGTGCTCTATAATGGATGCCTAAGGTATCATGGTAGACCTAGACGCTATACAGCTGTATGTATTGCTTCTGCGTCACCTTACAATCATCTAAGGGATGAAAATAGCAAAAAAAGAGACACCAAGCCCGGGACTCAAACCCGGGGCCGTACCCTCGTTAAGGCAAGGTACCGTCCTAACAGGCGTGCTACCAATTACACCAGCTTGGTAGTTCAATAGAGACCCGCTCTCTGTTGCTCAGAAGTAGAGAAACGCAAGACTTAAATTGGCATGCTAAACCGCGTCGCGTAATTCGTCGTCACCCCAGAATACAGGTAGGGCTTGGATGCGCACGTGACATCGCGTCGACAGAAGAGGATGGCAAGACAACATATTCAGGGGCTGTTTAATTGCTCTGAGTACGTGTCCATCCAAACTCCGGTGTTATACCCACTCTGGTGCATTTTACAGTAGTGATTTACAAACTTGGAACATTGTATGCCCCCGAAACCGCACATGTGTTGGCGTCTCTCTTCCGTAGCGAGGGAGAGTACTAGAACTGTCAGGAAATAAGCCTGGGTCAGACGTCAGGATGAGATGGGAATACGAAGATAATTGCATTGTAGCCATTTACAGCTATGAATTGATGTGGTAGCTTGAATCTCGGGCAGACTAAGCCGGTAAATGTATTGTCGTACGCCTCCCAAAATGCTCCATCTGTCTCACTCCCATTGATGTCTTTGGCAAGCGACTCTTGGCCTCTCTGACAGCATCTGTCGAGAGCAAGCCATCCCGAGATGGCGTCGCCAACCCAAGAAGCGTGTTCCAACACGTCCCGGACGGGGGGTAGCGGGCGCTGAACGAGAACGACCGCTGGCATCGAAGGACGGGCGTGAAATGGCCGCTGCAGACGGTTGCTGCACGGGGCGAGCAGTCTTAGACCGGACTGAAAAGGTAGTCGGCACAGGCCGGGCATCATCGTCGGTCGACTCTTCATCACCGCGGCCAGACTCACATGCAGAAGCGCTCCTCTGCTTGCAGGGCAAGGTGGAGACGTCGCATGGGATGACAGACGGCGACCAGTCCCCGACAGGAGGCCCCAGGCAAATAGTCAATCTCGAAAACGCGGGCTTGGGCCTCGACTGCCCATGAGTGAGTAATATTCACCTGCCTGTCTAACGCGGATGAACCACCACCACCAGGCAGCACTTGAACAGCGGCGTTTGCTCTCCACCATGATTGCCGGTCTCGGCCGGAGATGATATTGCATTTCCGGCCGCTGTTCGAGGACGGACGAGCCTGTGCCCTCCATTGCGCAGTTGCCTGGATGAAACGTATGCCGGGAGGTATCTATCCAGCGCGTGTCGATGATGGTCTCGCTGGACTGGGGACTGCCCTGGTGTACAGATATGTACACTATCGAAAATAGAAATGACGCAGCCGGCAACGCTAGTATAGACAGCATCACCAGCGGTAAGAATATGGACGCCACACAGGGGTGAGCCGTTCAGCGAGGTTGGTGATCCGATGTGTTAGAGCACACCCCAGGCTAATAATGCATTCCAGACGTAACCAAAAAGACCATATTGCCAGGTCTCAATAGTTTGCCGCAGGGCCCTAAGGGTGCGGCATCGAATACATGACAGCCACGAGTAAGATAGAAGGAGAGAGATGGGTTCCAGGAAGTTAAGGAGGAGGGAGAAGACAAAGACGGATACAGAGAGGGTTCTAGAAAGAAGGACAGAACATTACCATAACACTGGAGTATGCTGTATAGTGAATGAAGCAGACAGACAGTACTCTTGCGCCTAGATATCTACCTGAGGACTTCCCTTCAGCTAATTTCCAACTCCTCATCAGGAGCTCCACGGCTGTCGGCGGCCAGCCTCTCAATGGTCTGGTCGGGAACAGGAACTGTACTCTTCCATTTACCGGACTCGTTCCAGAATACCCAGCTTAGGTGAGTGTCTCCAAGGGATGTTGGAGGAGGAGGACCAAGCAGGGCAACGAGTTTTGGGAACCATTGTCGAAAATGCCTCGACCATGTTACGAGTATTGACGATATCCCACTACGAAGTACTCCGTAGACTCTACTAGAAGTATCCTTCTACTTTAATTGGTGTGACTCTACTAGTACTCTATCTTTATTTACCATTAGTTTTATGATGGCAATCCATTCTGTTGAATTCAACACGCCTACTAATATCTATCGTTTGGCTACAAGCTGCTACCATCAGACACCTACCATGAACCGCCAAACAGTATTCTAACATATCTCAAAACCCCCAATCGCTCAAGCAGAACTTAAGCACGTCATGACTACGGGAGTAGAAGCGTCGAACTCTGGATGCTTATTAGCGTCTCCATATAGGGACTCTCTCGCCCATTTTTCCTCCACAGACAACGGTGATCGGCAAAAGGTCCTCACGGTGAGACTTAGAACCCGCAGAGACACAAAAGTGGGATCCATCCATGTCCACGTCGATGGCATTTGGAAGTACTTCCCCAATCGTGCTGGAAGGGAAGACGGATACGCTGCCAACATCGGCAACACTAACATTCCGGGCAATGTTTCTGACTTAAGAGTGCAATCAAACGCAGCGTAGCTTCAAGGACCAGGGAGTGTCGTATTTACATAGTAACTAGCTACTGCACTGTACTTGAAAGATCACTCCCTTCCAATGTCCTGCAACGAGCCTGCTTACACTCTCGTCCCATAAACAAGCCGATCACGGCAACCTCTTCCCAAGAACAACCCCATAGTAAACCGTAGCCAAAAGACTGACCAGGTTAATCAAGCTGGACATGCCGTGGACCCTGGCAAACCGCTTGTTCAAAGCAAGCATTTCCTTCGAATGGGGCGCGGGATCGTAGCTCTTCTTTCCATCCCGAGATTCTGTCCTGGTAAGTCCAGCTATCAAAGTAGTACTCATTTCGGCGACATACCCTGATGCTTCCTCTCCCGCATCACCTTCATAGTAAGCGGTCCCAGCACAAACATGTTCACCAGTCCCGCCGCCATGGCAGTAGCCAAGGGGATTAACCCGGATCGGTTTTCTGGAGCCAAGAGCTCCGACGGGCTGCTAAGCTGGCCGTTCTTGCTCGAAGTCAATGCCACGATCAGGGGGAGGCCGGACTGGAGCGAGAAGTAGATCGGGAATGTGGCTGATTGCAGCGAGGCAAACTGAGGCCGCGGCAGAGAGCGGAAGGCCACTATGCCGGACACAAATGTCTGATGGGTTAGTCTGGGCTGGTTTACTATCTCGTAGATTGGTTACCTGATAGACCTGGGTGCCTAGCAGGGTGCCGTAGCTGATGGAGGTTAGATGCATGCATTCGTAGATAGTAACGGTTGGCGATGCGACAGACCTTAGGATGTGGTAAGGGCGAGGATCAGTCATTTTGGATGGACAATTTACAATTGGGCTATGGTGCTGCAGCCAGAGTAGTTGGTAGATGTACGAAGTGACGTTTGGTTAATAGCGGAGACTAACGTGGAGTTAAATACACGCACCTGGACTATGGCTGTATCTTATTTCCACTGCCAAATACATACATAATATTATGCCCACTGCACAACGGCAAATGCACCAATGATGTCATGTGATTCCCCAATCAGGCAATATCACGCGTCTGCCTGCCCTCTCTACGCTCTTTCTCTCTCCCTTCTCTCTCACACAACCATGGCGGACAAGGAGGCTACCGTCTACGTCGTGGACGTGGGGAGGTCCATGGGAGAACGCCGTCATGGCAGGTCAGTCTCCGACCTCGATTACGCCATGCAATATGTCTGGGATCGCGTTACAGCGACTGTGAGCACAAGAGCGCGCCTCTACCACCTTAATACTAAATAATACAGGTAGCCACTGGTCGTAAGACCACTATGATTGGTGTGCTCGGCCTCAAGACAGACAGTACGCTCCGTCTCCTATAACAATGGTCTCTGATGCTGACCGACAGAAACGTCTAATGAACTTGGAGGTGAAGAGGGCTATTCGAATATCTCTGTGTTTCAGGGCATTCAACAGTACATTTTGCCAGCCCAGTCTATTTCTGGTTAGTAACTGATAACTCAGGACCCTCATGTCGGATATTCGTGAACTGCGCGAGAAGATAAAGCCCAACAAGAGCGACTCTGGGGATGGCAAGTGTTCTGTTACTTGGTTTGCAGACTACCAGTCTGACCATTTCAGCCATCTCGTCGATTGTCGTGGCCGTGCAGATGATTGTCTCTCACTGCAAAAAGTTGAAATACAGAAAGAAAATCGTTTTGGTTACCAACGGCCTAGGAACGATAGACAACGACGAGCTTGACCAGATTGCAGGGAAGATTAAGGAGGAGAATATCGATCTCGTCATTCTGTGAGATTTTAGTGCTGATATGCGACGCCTTGCTAATCCCTGCAGAGGAGTTGATTTCGATGACCCCGAGTACGGTGTTAAAGAGGAAGACAAGGATCCGCAAAAGGTTTTAACTTCAAACATGTTATCTTACTATGCTGATAGTGAGCCAGGGCAAAAACGAGTGTCTCTTACGAGACCTCGCTGAAGGATGTGACGGGGTCTACGGAACATTGGAGCAAGCTGTCGCCGAAATGGACATTCCGCGGGTCAAACAGGTTCGACCAACGCCTACATTCAAAGGATTCCTTCAGCTTGGCAACCCGGAAGAGTACGATACCGCCGCGCGCATTCCTGTCGAACGGTACTTCCGAACGTATACCGCAAGGGCCCCTCCAGCAAGCTCGTTTGCGCTCCGGTCCGACATTGCTCCTGGGCCTGACGAAGGAGAACCATCAACTGCCGCGCTGACGGACAACGAGCCTGACGGTGAAGGAGGGAAACTCACGAATGTGAGGCCTTTGAGGTCGTACCAGATTTCTGACGAGAGCGCCCCAGGAGGAAAGGTGGATGTGGAGCGGGAGGAGCTTGCCAAAGGATACGAATATGGACGTACTGCTGTCCATATCAGCGATACTGACCTGAATATCACGACGCTCGAGACGCTCGCAGCTATGGAACTCGTCGGGTTTGTCCAAAGCGCTCAGGTATCTATCCCTGGATAAGCTGGGTCGATCGTGGACTAACCGCCGCAGTACGACCGCTACTTGCACATGTCTAATGCGAGCGTCATTATCGCCCAGCGCGCCAATGACAAGGCCGCGCTTGCGCTATCGTCTTTCATCCATGCACTCTTCGAATTGGATAGCTATGCCGTCGCTCGACTGGTGCCTAAGGAAAACAAGCCTCCCCTTATGGTTTTGCTCGCGCCGTCGATTGAGCCCGACTATGAGTGCCTTCTTGAGGTTCAGCTACCATTCGCAGAGGATGTCCGAGCATACCACTTTCCACCGCTAGACAAGGTGTTTACAGTGTCGGGCAAAGTCATGACGGAGCACCGAAACCTACCGAACGACAACTTGGTTGATGCGATGAGCAAATACGTGGACAGCATGGAGCTAGTTGAAAAGGACGAAAATGGGTATGCCCTTCGGTACATGGAAATACCTCGTCTGACAAAATCAGGGAGCCTGTAGAGACACTGCCTATAGACGAGTCGTTTTCGGCGGTGCTACATCGAATCGACTCCGCCATTCGATATCGCGCCATCCATCCAAGCGACCCAGTGCCGCCAGCATCAGAGAGGCTGACAAGATTCTCTCGACCGTCTGATGAAGCAATGGAGAAGTCGCAGAAATACTTGGACAAGCTCATAGCGACAGCAGATGTCAAGAAAGGTTTGTTACTAGCCGATGCCGTGTAAACCGTTGCTGACGTGCGCTAGTGCCACCCAAAGCAAAGGGCCGCAAACGCAACCGCGAGGCAGAGAAACCGCTTTCAGGCCTTGACGTCGAGGCACTGCTCCATCAGGAGAAGCGGACCAAGATCTCGCCCAACAACGCGATCCCGGAATTCAAGCAGAGTCTGTCACATGCGGAGAACATCGAGACCATCAACGACGCGGTCAAGCAGATGACGGGTATCATCGAGGATCAAATCCGCCACAGCCTCGGCGATGCTAACTATAATCGGGTAGCTGAGGGGCTGGGAGTCATGAGAGAGGAGCTGATATCATACGAGGAGCCTGGGGCGTACAACGACTTTTTGAGAGGGCTGAAAGGGAAGCTGCTGGATGAGAAACTTGGAGGGGACCGGCGCGAGCTATGGTGGCTCATTCGGAGGAGCAAGCTGGGGTTGATCGAGCAGCAGCAGTCGGATCGATCAGAGGTTACGGAAAACGAAGCCAGAGAGGTGAGTGTTCTAGGCTGATATGGATGTATGCTAACAGCTCCAGTTTATGAGCGCAAAGTGATATTCTTAGCTTCAGCGACCTGGATACCACCATGAGATTGGAATGCGATACACGATAATGCTAATGCACCGAAGAACTCCTGTACGCCTTTATAGCAGCAGAAAGACGGCATCATGAGATCCTGCCCACCCTCTTCTTGCCAACGTCGACCTTGCGTTGTAACCTATAGCCATTAGCCAGCGTCCAGGGCAGGGATCAGAAAAACAAACCTGTCAGTGTCCTCGTCCGTCAACTTCAGCAAGTCACTCTGAACCTCCAACTCGGTATTGATCGCAATCCCCAGCTCCTGCTGCCGGGCAACGATCTTCCTCAGCTCGTCGACACTGACGTCCTGGTCCTCCATCGTCTGCCTCTGCAGCTGCAACACGCCCTGGTTATCCAGCTCGCGCGTTCTCTCGGTCTCCTTGCCCAGCACCCTCCCCGAGCGAGCCCCAGACGCCTTCCCATTCTTCCCCCCTCCCACAAGCGCCTCCTTATCGTGGATCGAGGCCACGGCGCTGTCAATCCGCCGCTTGGCCGACATGGCATTCAGGAGGTCCTCCATCCCGTCTTTTTCCTTCTTCGCGTTGGCAACAAGGTCCTTCCGCCGTCGTAGCTCCCCTTCGCCCAGCCCGCTCTTCCCAGCGGTAGACCGCGCCTCCCCATTCCCGTTCCCATTCCCACGACCCCCCGACGCGCCCATCTCTTTCAGCCCATTCTCCAGCACCGCCATCCCGCTCCCGGCTCGCACAAGACTGCTCTTGGCCATGGCAGAACTCTCATGCTGCCGCTGCGGCGTGGTCTCCTGATCGCGCCGGGTCAGATGTAACCTCGCATCGTGGAGATGCGTCTTCATATCGCGGTATGAGTCCAGCCAAAGCGCCGGGTCCGTGATAGCCGCTGCCCCTTTCGCGTCTGCGGCACCCGCAGCGCTGCTCCTCTCCGTAAGCCTCCCCCCAGCACCCTCACTACTCCCACCATTCGCACCCCCCGCCGCCGATGACTGGAGATTCAAAAACGCCCTCCAAGCCCCCGAATTGCGCCACCGCGAATCAGTATCGTCGTTGATGGCGCGCAGATACACCTCCAGCGCGCGCCGGCGGTCTTCGCGGAGGCCCGCGTTGGTCGTCGTGCTCGAGAACCAGGTCTTGCGCGGCAGCGGCGCGGGCGGGGACTGGGTTGTTTGCGCGGTCAGCGAGGCGTGCAACGCGGCGAAGTCGGAGTAGCGCTTCGAGAGGGTTAGGGTGCGCAGCGGGAGGCGGAGGTGGATGTTGTAGAGGGTGTAGGTTGG
>RAQS01000272.1:0-26574 GCA_003698115.1 Aspergillus sp. HF37 | reverse complement strand
TGACAATCTAAGGGAGAGAAAACGAGTGTATGAGCGGTATGAAGAACTATCTCAGATTTAGGCGCTGAATCTGGCTAAACACTATGGTGGAGTGCTCGGTAAGAGCACCCAATAATAGTAGATGATGCTGAATGCTTACACCTCAGGCATAAACTGGTTTGACAGACGGGAAGTCCCGAGACGCCGCATATGGGCGCAGCCCATCACATGGGTATTCTTTGTCCGGAACTTCACGCGGGGGGGTATAATCAACCGCCTTCAAAATAGCTCTCCCTGCGGGGTTCAACGAGCTATATCGATCTTTCGAAAGCGGTGCGCCGGTTTTTAAGTCATGGCCGAACGATTCATAGTACTCGATGTCTGTGTAGAAGACGCCGTCTTCAAAAAGCCGCTCCTTCCCAAGGGGAAATTCCGCAGTACAAGGCCACTGAATGCCAGAGTCGCCGGTTAACTTTTCGTAAGTTATGCTGCTGTAATCACAGGGCCGATCATTAGATAGCTTCCTGAAAGCCGTAAAGACCTCTTCTGGGGTTTTCCATGGAGCTATCGACTTCCCATCCTTGTCCTTGAAGCCCATCCGACTGCTAAAGCCCAGAAATATGTCAAGGTCAGGTTTGGCTTGGCCAGGAGGGTCTACCGCTTTATGCGACAGGTCAATTGTCCGATCAGCATTGGTGAAACAACCGGTCTTCTCGCCCCATTGAGTAGCTGGCAGAACAACATCCGCAATGGCAGCGGTCTCCGTCATGAAGATGCCCTGGCAGAGTATAAATGTCTTAGGGTCGGCGAGGATCTGACGACTGCGTGCCAGGTTCGACAGGCTGACGAGAGGGTTGGTCCCGGATATCCACATCATTCCGATCGATCCATCTTTCATGTATGACAGCATATTTTCAATACGGATGGGCGGAGCCCAGTGAGGGACGAAAATATAATCAATGTTCCACAAGTCGGCCAGTTCCTGCATATGGACCGGGTTCATATGGTTCCTAAAGCCGGGAAATTCTCCATTGCATCCTTGCTTCCCGATTATTCTGAGCTGTCGGCTGGCCCTCATTTGAAGTATCCCGCTGCCTGGTCTGCCGATATGGCCGAGAAGGTTGATATTGTTGATCTGACACACTGCTGCCGTTGCCTGGTTCGACTTGTAAACGCCTTGTAATGCTGTCGACAGTAAAGACCTTGTGGTCCCCCTGATCTGAGCCGCTTGTTGAAGCTGCTCCGCCGGAACCCCCGTGAGCTCCTCGACATACTGAGGCGTATAGGCATCAACTTTTTCTCGCAACTCATCTGTCCCAACCACATGTTGTGACATCCAGTTTTGGTTCGCCCAGCCATCCTTGAACAGCAGGTACTGGATGCCATTTAGCAATGCGACGTTGGTCCCTACCCTCGGTGTTAGATGGACGTCTGCCTTCTTGGCTATTTCTGTCTGGGCCAGGCAAGTTGATGGATCCCCGAAGTATCGCAATTTCTGCTCAGTTTGTTTCACTCCTGCAATCTCAGCAGGTATCATGCTTTTTAGAGCCTTTAATGGCATTTGTAGTATGTGCCTTGGTGCCAAATGATGTCAGCTGCACATCTAGGTGATGAAATAGCCTCATGCACGAAGCGAAATCTTCTATCATCAGCCGTTTATTTGAATCCTGCAACTGGGTGTGTATATGAAAGCGAAAGCGAAAGATGGAATTCCGACCCCCCCCCAAGAGAATGCTAGCATCGTGGGACGGAGTGGCTGCATAATATCATGCCTGTCAACGATTAATCCCCAGCCAAGGGATCGCTGTAGCCGACAACAACCAAAGATCAGAGAAACTCAAAAGGCGTTGGGTCCGCATAATCCCATAATGTTCCAGACAGACTTTCCAGCGTCTCAAAATCTGGCATCCACAATGGGCTCTTATCACCCTGATCAATCCAGGGAGCCAGCTGCATCGCCATGCGGACTCCGTGCTCATGACTCTCCGGTTGAGCCTGCGTTGCTGACTCCGTTCCTGGGGGTACGCCGGCCTCGCTTGCTCGCGGGATGTCTTCCTGACCCATCATAGCAGGAACGGGCCCGGCGAAATTCATGCCGCTGTGCTGCGCAGTCATTAATTCGGCCATACCGACGGTCTCGTTTCCTTGGAGTTTCTCCATTGCCGCGTTCACAAGCAATTCGAATGCGTCTCGGTACTTCTTGACCCATGCTGCTCGCTCGCCCATGACGAACAATACCGTGGAGCAGGCTCGAATGTCGTTGCTCATTTGTACTGACCAGAGCTGGTCGGTATGGGTCCAGAGAGCATACAGTAACGTGATTCCCGCCATAAATACGGTTTGCACTGCGAGAAACGAATGGCCGTATTCAAGAGTTTGGTGAAGTCGTTTATGCGTCTGGCAAATATCCCCAGAGACTCGGAGGCAGATGTAATAATATGGATCCGTGATCGGGAGCAAAGGCAGGAATGGCTGTATTAAAAGGCGAACAGCCCTGTTATAATGGAGAATGGGATAGTCAAGATCGGATCCACTGAATCGTGAGGTGGCTGAAACTTTCCAATCCTCTAGGTCCAGGTAGAGCCGATCCATCTTTGAGCGTAGAGAATGCAGTGGCCGGTCCGCTCGATAGATCTTATGCTGGATCCTTGAATCGATACGACGTAAACGGATCAGGTAGATCGCGAATGTCAACGTCGTTAGCCTGTCCGGAGGCTGTGGTGCGCTCAAAAGTGCCGGGTCGCGTACATCATCGTTGACATCCAACGGGAGTTCCACGTCGATATGCCTATCTGAGAGACTAAACGGGCGACCAAGGGACATGGAAACAACCCTTTCCAAGTAATAGACGGTCCAGAACAGTCGCCGATGCATCTGCGCGGTAAAGGGGTCAAGGTTGATTTCGTTGGCCTTCCTATGGAGCCCAATGTCGATGGCGGTGCGCATTGCAAGCCCAATCATGTACCATATGCCATGGCTGGATGCGGAGCGAAGATGATATACCACCAGGAGTGTCATTGCTTCGATATTCTCGACTGATCGCGTCTCACACATGCCCGGCACTTGCTGGAGGGCAGTCATATAGAATCTCTAGAGACAGTCAGAGCCAGCGGAAAAGAAATCCAACAATCTTACCTCAGGAGGAGCAAGTGTGTTATTCTCACTCAACTGAATCAGCGTTGCGCCAATCGCATAAACCAAAAATAGCTTGAAGATACCAAATCTCTCCGATTTGGAAAGCTCCTCACGCTTCGCCTTCGCCAACCGCCATCGCTCTCCATGCAGCCGCCACAGCTCCACCCTATCCAGGAAAGGATAGCGGACATGCAGCCTTGTCAAGTAAACATCGACCAACCTTGCCCCGATCTCGTCATTTGGCGGCTCAACGCTAGCTGGATGCAGATTCTCCATTCCCAGGGGCCGGTCACGAAAGCGGTTACTGGCATTAGGCGGTTGAGGAGGGATCCCCCTAGTTCCGTGGCCAGTGTCAGGCCCGGCACCGCCGTTGGAAAGCTGTTGTCGACGCTGGTTTTGTTGCTGCGGCGAGAGGACCTGGTTCCACACAGTGGCCTGTACCATTTCACCGAGGTTTACTGCAAGGGAGAGTCCGGAACTCGCGCCCACATACGCAGGCGCCTCGGAGGAGCTCAGAGCAAGGAACCCCACGAGTTCCCCGACGGCATTGCTGTCCATCCCAGGCGGAGCCCCTGTCTGGGGCGCCTCCTGGCTTTGGGAAGCTAGTAGCGAAGAAACAGGATGGGTCGCTCCATTACTGGCGTTGCCGCTTGTTGTCGCTCCTGTTGCTGCTTCTGACTGCGCGAGTTTTCCCTCGAGATGGGCTACGCGCTCTTCCAGGGAACGAGTGTAACTGGATATGTCTTAGCAAAGCAAATTCTCCGTGCGACAGCAACGAGAAGAGGAAACGACTAACGCATCTTGGTGGCCATTGTCCCGCCGAATGCTGGACTTGTCACACGCAACTCCAGCTCTGCGACAGTTAGAGCAAACGGGAAAGCCAGCATCGCACTTTTGAAATTAGTAGCTACATTGTCTCCATGGATTATACTAAAACGAACTTTCTGCTTCCTGGCTTTGCAACGGGTGCAAGCAGTTCTCCCGCGTTTCCGGGGGTTGTGGTCGTTCAAATTAGGAGAAAGGGTTGAATGACGAGATGGAGCTGTATGATCCATTATGAAGCAGTCGAGATACGGGCATGATCCTGGGAGAGAGGATGAAGATGGATCGGATGATGGTGGTGGAAGATGGAGATGGAGATGCTGGACGGAGGAGAGTGCCAAGACTGGGGGCTATCAGACCGGGCTGTTGGATGTAACTTATGAACTGCGTCGAGGAAAGTATTATTCGAATTTGTATGAGCCTACCTATTTGCATAGACATGGTGTGTCTAGTTTCAAAAACATTAACAATTGTATATATCTATATAGCTCTATCTATTCCATTCATCATGGCGCGGCACTCGCCTCCGATCTGGGGTATGTCTCTCGAATATCACTCTGAGCAGGAGCCCCGGTATCTTCTGAAATGCCATCCTGATTCTCATCGTGCGCCTCATCAGCCGGAACACCAAATTCGTCGTCCGCTCCTCCATTCTCTTCGACCTCGCCCGGCTCCTTTGGCCTCTCCAGTCCTCGATCCCGGACGAATAGGCAAGCAATAAAGGCAACTCCGATGAGCGGAACCTGGAGAATGAAGACCGAATGTGAAGCCTGTGCATACGCAGCGAGAATGCGCTCCCACGCCGCATCGGGCACGCTCGATTTCGAGGGAAGCGAGTACGTGGAACTCGAGAGGTACTCATATCCCGGCGGCAGCGTTGATCGCAAGGTTGCCTGTAGCAGAGCAGCGGAGATGGCTAGGCCACAGGCGCCCCCCAGGCAGCGGAAGTAGTTGCGGTCGGATATGACGACGGCGCGCTGCGATTTTGTGCAGTGCGCTTGGAATGCGACTAGAGTCGGCTGGAACGTGAATCCCGTCCCGGTTCCCATCACGGCGACTATGACTGCGATTACCCCGGGGTTGGTTGCACTGTCGAATAGTAGCATTAATCCGGCACCTCTGTTAATTTCAATTGTTAGAACTGGCTGGAGACAGCGAATAAGGTGGTCGGGAGTCATCATACAGCGTCCACAGGCCGAAGCCAATCCAAATCACTTCACCATATCGCTTGCATCGTGAAATGTATTGCCCGGAGGCAATCGAAGCTAAAGACTGGAGTGCGACCATGGGGCTGGTCAGAGCGGCAGAAACAACAGGTGACCATCCTCGAGCGTTTTGATAGTATAGAGGCAAATAGTAGAGGTACGACTGATATACTGCGCCCAGCAAAAAACTTTGCAGGAAGAGCGCGCAGATCACTTTATTTTTGAAGAAAACAACTGCGGAAGCGTCAGTCTTGCCGTACTAAACGGTGGATGGCCGTGCCGTACCTGGAAGCATGGGAAGAGTAGCCACCTTCCACTCTATGAAGAGAAATGCGATCAGAGAGCATCCTCCAATGACAAACATGCTGATGACCATTGGCGAGACCCATTCAAAATACGAGCCGCCGCCCGAGACCGGAATGAGAAGGAAGATGATGCCAATCGAGGACGCGATGATCCCATAAAAATCAATCCTTTCAACGTTCTTCTTGAAGCCGTCTTTCCGCACGTTGCTCGGAATCAAGAAGTACCCAACAACAATGGAGCACGCTGCCAGAGGGGAGATGAGCCAGAAAAATCCCCGCCATGTTGTATGCATTATGAAGCCCGCCGCAATGAACGGCCCGATGACATTTCCCATCCCGAGAGCCGCACCCAAGATCCCTTGGTACTTGCCTCGCTCCTCAAGTGTGACGACATCCGAGACGACAATCATTGTGAGAGAGGTGACGCCGCCGCCGGCAACGCCTGACAGTCCTCGGAAGACGTAGAGCATTGCAGGGCTCTGGGAAAGACCACACAGCAAATCTGCAATACAGAGCAGAGCCAGAGCCAGTAAGTATACAATCTTCCGGCCAAAGATGTCTGAGAGGCGGCCGTAGAGCACGGTAAACATGGTGTTGGCGATAAGCGAAGAGGTCCCGGCCCAGCTGATAGTATTCTCAGCATGCAGCTCCCGGGCAATTGTGGGCAACATGACACTGATCCCATTTTGATCCACAAACGTGATGAGCAGCGAAACTGCAAGACCCGCAAAGACAACAAGTAACTGTCCCCGGGGAAGGATATTGGTCTGGTCATGCAGGGACTTCTCTGCCGCTTGTTGCCGGTTCATCTCCGAAATCGTCGGTTCGACTGCCTTGAAGCAATTCGGTCAAGCTGTGCCAGTAATCATGGCATATAATCGAGATATGCCCCGCGAGATGCGAAATGTTGACGATGAGAGCTGAAAGTGCAAGTCGGGCACTTCCTGCTTGAGCAAACAACTTGGCAGAAGTCGTGGATAGCAATTTGTCGTGTCAGCCAGAAGCGAAGCGGACAAAACGAACGAGAGCTTTATAAGTTCCCTGATCCTTTTCCATGGTGTTCTCTAGGATGTAGGCCTCGAGAGTATATATCCGGCTTGAGGTGCATCGGACCCTGCGCCGACGGAGGCAAAAATCTGCCTGCGGAAAGACACGAACCACTCTCACCTCGCGATGGCAGTCCACTTTTCCTGCGGAATGGGCGTCGGATAAGATTCCGCATCGCCAGCGGTATCTCGTTGGCAGACGTGGTTTCGGAGGTGGGCTTCGTTTTATCGGAGCTGACGATCGATTCTTCGGACCTCCGACAGACTGCCAAATTCCGCTTTAACGTTGCCATCGGCGATAGCGACGCCATTAATAATGGCTAACAGCATTTTGGCGCGAGATTGAAAGCCAGGCTATCCAATGTCATGGTTGACATTCCTGGGAAAAAACAGAAATTCCTTTGTAGCGAGAAGATCCAGAGGAAACGAGCAGGCAGTAGATGTAGACTGATCCAACTCTCAGCCCAGGTTGCTACAGGGCAGGAATACTAGGAAGTGATTGATCACTGTCGAGTGGTATTCATGATGTTGACATTAAACCAATTGCTATTCCACTGTCCGGTTAATCCAATGCGATATACACCCGGAAGTTGTACAGTTCGGGTAGTCGGCTGTGAGACGACCATCATCGTCAAAATAACCGAATATAGGTGTTGTTCAGGTTGGCAGATGCAACTTCTCCATGGCTTTGAGGACTTGTCGTGCAGGAAGCTGCCACCGTCAATCAAACATGGGACCTGCCGGGGACACAGTCCACTATAAAGACGCCTGTGCATGCCAGATCCTCCGGTTCCATCTTCCCCCAGTCGAGTTGCAGACATCTGGTTTCCGTAGACACCTCCCGTCAACTCCAAATCATGCTGAATCCGGAAATCCGGCCAAAAATACATGTTAAATTGTATCGCCTCGAAACTAAACCCAAAAATCAAGTATGTGCGGGAGCAATTGGGACATTCAAGCCCCCTGGTGTCCATGATGGCTGCAATTCACGCGTGTTGGCAGCAGCGGCGCGTTCATACCCACCGGCATTTGGGACGCTATGGCTGCTGTTTTCTGGGACATTCGAGGCCGTCGAGGCAGAATGCCTGGGTATGCCGGCCTGGTTCGGCGCAGGCTGCCGAGGTAGATAGTTTCCGCTGACGTTCCCCTGGTTAGGGAAAAGGCTCTGGTTCAAGGACCCGCAAGTAGTGCAAGTAAATTCAATTTTGAAGTTCGTAAGAACCATTTGTGGAGCGGCAGGATGGCCAGAGTCCTGCGGCTGCGTTTGGGCACTTGGCTGCCCAGGTGGTGGAGGTGGAGGTGGCGCAGGTATTTGCTCCGCAGCCACGCGTGTGAGGTGCGGGTGTGGAGGAACATCGTGATTGAGATGCGCCTGCTCTTGTGGGGTAACCTGAGGTAGAGCTTGTAATTGAGCTGGTCGTTGAACATAAGACGGAGGATGCACTGGATCTGAAGGCTGTACAGGTTGAACATGGCGCTGTGGATGAACAGGACCGTGCCGAACCTCGTTCTGTGGGACGTATCCATCGTCAATGAGACCTGGATGAAGTTGGTCTGGAATCCATCTGTCCTCAGAAAAGCCGCTATACTCTGAGTCCTCCCTCTGGTGGTCCGATTGATACTGCTGACGGGCCTGTTGATTACCTGCGCTGTGGTCATGGCTTTGCGCTTGTTCGTTCTGATTCTGTAGCCGTCGAGGCTGTAGCTTTAGGAGAGCCCGCTGGGCCTGCCTCATGGATATATCATATCCGTGGTAGTGCTTAACGGCATCCACGACGTCCTGGCCCCTAATCTTATTTTTCAGGTCAAAAAGCCTGGGTATTTCCGAAAGGAGAAACCGAACATGCGACGCTTCTGCACGGGCTGGAGTTGTCCCAGGGGAGGCCGCATTCCTTCTGCAGCTATGACTGTCCTGAAGGCTCGATATGTAGGTCGCATTTTGGTTGGCACGGCAGACGACTCGGAAATAACAGCTGGGAGACGATCGACATCCTATAACCACGCTCTTCTTGTTGCTTCGCGATACCCGAAGCTCCCAGTGCTGCATGACCGAGATATTTCGTATTACCGCCTTGAATTCATCCAGCGAAGAGAATTGTTGGCTGACGTGGAGCCCCGAGTACATCTCCGTCATGGCGCAGAGGGAAGGCCGCAGGTACGACTCAGCAGGAAAGGCTATCACAAAGGCGCGGGGGTGAATTCTATAAGTAAGACAGGATATTATCGAATCTGAGAGAAGTCGAGAAGCTCGTAAAGATGCCGGGCACGCTGGATTGTCATAGCATAACAGTCCAACGCGGGGAGGTATGTGAGAGAAGAAGATAGTAGCGAATGACAAGAGCTAACGAGGGAACGACACCGCCAGTCCGCAGCTGGCATTAGGCATTGGTAGAGACGCTGGAAGAACCACGACCCTGGCAGGGCCATCGATATGGCGGTGGGCAAGAGTCGACGAGAGGAAGAGACGAAGAGCCCGAGCGTTGACCTGTGCCAAGCTGCTCGACCGCCCAGACCTTTCCAACTCCTGCCATCCTCCAGACCAAGACTCAATCAACCACAATGGCACCCTACGAATTACTGGACCAGCAAAATGAAGGTCCGTGATACCGTCGCAGCTTTGCAGGCCACTCATACTAATACCCCGCAGACTCTCTACACAAAACCAGGCTCCTAAACGTCGAAGAGAAACCGTTTAAGCGCATATCGAAACGCCTCCTCAGCCCAGGCTCTCTCGTTGTCTCTCAGGCGACACTCCCTACTCCTCCTCCCGATGGAACAGACCAGGATGCGACAGCGGCAGAGGCGGAGAAACAGAAACGGCTGGATGAATGGCGCCATTTCCGCGAGGACGTAACCCTTGACTTTGCCGCGTTCGAAGGTAGCATCGCACGGATCCAGTTTCTGCTCACGAGCAACGAGAAAGAACGCGAGCGCTACACGGCCGAGAAGAATCGGATTCTCAACACAATGCACGCGGTTCGGGAGAACACCGCAGAGCTGCGGGTCCAGCTCGAAGAGGCGCAGCGACTTCTCGCACTGCGCAAAAGCTACGATGATCTCGCCGATAAAATTACGAGCAACAGACTGCTTCGGCCGCGTGAAGACCAACAGGCCAGTCTCCAGAAATTGCAGACGGAGATCACGGAGCTGGAGAACGAGAGCAGGGAATACGCTAAGACTTGGTCAGAAAGGCGAGATCAGTTCGGCCGTATTGTGGAGGAAGGAATGCAGCTCCGGCGCTTGATTCGAGACGAGAAGGAAGAGGTAGAGCGTCGAGAAGGTATGCAGGAGGGCCAAGATGGAGACGAAGGCGATGTTGCGTCGAAAGGCAAATCAAGCGAAGCGAACACACCGCGACGAGAGCGCGACAGTGTGACTCCCTCTCAGCAAAGCCAGGATGAAGCGGGTCGTCCGTCGGGGCCGCAAACAGAAAAGCCTACTGCAGCTACACGAGCGGCAACGCCATTGCGACAAGTGTCTACCGCCGAGGGTACAGAGAAACAAGAGGACACAAATATGGTGGATGAAGGTGAAGTGACTGGGGAGAACGAAGCAGGACAGTATGACCTAGAAGAAGGCGAAGAGGTGTCGGATGACCGCACCGCGGACAAGATGGACACGACATAGTTATCGACACGATATGAAATGAAATACACACTAACGCAAATGATTTTTGGTGGATTACAACCTCTTCATGACGCATCCCGATTCCGTTCAGACATGATATGCTTCCATCCAGTACACCTTTAGGCGATCTCCCGCTCGGCCGTTTTGGCCTTAGCAATCGCTTCTTTGGCAGCCGTAAGATGCTCGACGTTGCTCTCACTACCCTTCTTACCCTCTTCGACCTGCACAAGTATATCAGCCGGGACAATTCATTCGCGTACGTCACTTGGAGGACTCACAATGAGGCCCTCGAGCTTCGCTGCAGCCTCGTCAATCTTCTGCTTCAGGTTCGGGAGGACGTTCTTCGTTTGCTCAAGGGCAAGACGCTACGATTGAATCGCCATTAGCAATCATGATCTCGCGTGTGCAGCCAGCGCTGGGTGCGACTCACCTCCTGCTTCAGCATATACTCCCGGTTCTCATCATCGCCGCCCTGGCCGCTCTCCAGCTGTTGCAGGTGTTCTGTCTGCTCCTTCAGCTCGTGGTGGTAGGACGACTCCTCGTTGACCAGGCGCAGGACAGACGATGTGAATATCTCGAGTTGCGATCTTGGGGCCATGGTGCCGTCGTGCTGGAATGTTCGTTAGAAGCTGTCCGCAATCCCATTCTAGGTCAACGGCCGGTGGGGATGTGGTATTTCATGATATCAGGCGGTATATGCACGGAGCATTGTGTGCAGTGGGAGGCTTTGGTCAAGAGTGGAACATACTTGGATGTATCTTTTGTTGCTCTTAAATATGGTCGCGGTCTTCAGCTGGGGGAATATGGACTTGATTCTCTGGCACTCTGGCAGGAATCGAAAGGATGGTGGAATCAGATGTCGGCTTTATCAACAATGACGCTATCGGCGTGTTTTGCACTGTTTGTTTGATGACACGTGATTTTCGTGCCTCAGGCAGAAATATCTCGTTCACCTTCGATCCCAGCCAATTTCTACTACAGTATGCCATAGTCCGGGTTAGTATGCTTAGACCGTCGACTGGTAAGTTGCACGGACACATTTCAAACTGACTGACGATGTCAGACTGAGACGTGTCTTGGGAATAGAGCATTGGTGTACGTCACACAGCAACATTGTTTTCATTTCAGACCGTGGTCTACATATATTTACAAGCCACTGAGAATGTACGCAAACGCGTCGTCCAAAATAAGTAGGCCCTCTTCGATCTCCTCCGCAGAGACGGTCACCGGGGGCGCCAGGCGGAAAACGCCTCCCATTCCGGGCAGGTTGACTACATTGCAGGAAAGACCGCGCTCCATTGCTTGATCCGACACCGCTTGACCCAGATCCGGACCGGGCGATTTGGTGGCGGCGTCAGAAATAATCTCGATCCCCTGCAGGAGGCCGCGGCCGCGGACGTCGCCAATGCACCAATATTTCTGCTGCAGCTTTAAAAGGCCCTCGCGGAGCTGCAACCCACGCTCGCATGCCCGCTGGCAAATGTCATCGCGCTCGACTATCTCCAGCACCTTATCCCCCACCGCGGCAGGCAGGGGGTCATTGATATGCGTGGAGAGCCACAGGAAGCCTGACTCCCTGCAGCCCCGTTCGATCTCCGCGGTCGTGCTGACAGACGCCAGGGGAAGACCGCACCCGAGGGTTTTGGAGAGCGCCAGAATGTCCGGGACGATCTCGTCCTGCTCGAACGCGAACATCTTGCCTGTCCGGCCCACGCCGGTCTGAGCTTCGTCCATGATCAAGAGCATGCCCCGTTTCCTGCACTCGGCGCTCATGCGCTGGAGATAGCCACGGGGGAGGTCTAGAATGCCTCCCGTTGACAGAATCGGCTCCATGACAAAGGCAGCTAACGAGCCGACGCTCTGGCGGTCGATTAGCGACCATCCGAACTCTAATTCTGTCTCCCAGTCATAAGATCCGTCGGCCTTTCGGAACACTGAGCGGTAGGCGTACGGTGCAGGGAACACGAGCTGACCGGGCATGCAGGGACCGCCCCGGCGCCGGCCGGCCGTGTATGTAGCGGAACCTGCGCCTTGCGTGAGGCCGTGGTAGCTGGCAGCAAAGGCGACGACCTCGAATTTACCGGTATGGCATTTCGCCATTTTTATCGCCGCCTCGATTGATTCGGATCCCGTATTCAGGAAAAACGACTTTTCTAGTGGCGCGGGCAGGAAGCGTGCAAGGCGCTCGGCCAGATTGACCACTGGGTATGAAATCATGTTGCTGAGGAGATGATCCAGCTCGGCGACGTACTTGCGGACGACAGCGACGACCTCCGGATGGGAGTGGCCGAGGAGCGAGCTCATTTGGCCCGATGTAAAATCGAGGATCTGGCGATTGTCCTCGCCATATAGACGTGTTCCCTGGGCCTTGGTGATCACAACCGGAGAAAAAGGAACCCCTGTGTTCATCAAGTACTTGTTCGCCCGGGAGAAGAAGTCGGTCGAGCTCATTTTCGGTAGCCTGCGAGTGACGGTAAAGGATGAGAAATAAAAACAATGAAGAATCCCTGGGTTTGTGAGGTGGAAAGGGCTAGTAGGCTGCACTGAGTGCCCGAATATATACCTCGAGTGCGTCATCCCCGCGCGCGGTCAAGCGCAACAGAGATCCCGCGGGCGCTCTTTGTGGAACACTTCTATCGAGGGCCAGCATTCCTTGGGCCATATGTAATTCCATTGGCAACGTTGTCCATCCCAAGGCTTAGTTAGGGCTCCGCTTCTCCACAGCACCCCAAACGCCCGCGGGGAAGGCCGCGGGAATATCCGGCCGCCATTCATCTTCTCGCTTCCTAACCTGCACTTCATCTCACGAGTTTGGAATTGAGTCCGAATCATTATCATGGACGCAGTTATCAGGCCTCTGAAAGCCGGTTCTAGCGAAGGCCGGCCGTATCGGTCCCATGTACACCCTGCGTGTCTCTCCTGCAAAAAACGCAAATCCCGTTGTAGGACCAAAGACTCGTCCGAGGCCTGTATGATGTGCCAGGCACATGGAACAGAGTGCATCTTTCCTCATGCCGATGAACGACTATTGCAGAGATCCAGCCATTCACCGCGGGCCCTGTCGGCAGTCGACCGAAGGGCCAGGTCGGCCAGGGAAAACTTGATGAGCCCGGCTGCCAAAGTCTCCTCGAAAGATGCGCCTGGTCCGGTAGACGCAAGAAGGGAAATGAGGTCGCAGTTTCATTTCCCAGTCGCCGGACCGCAGGATCATTCTCCCATAACCGCCTCCCATCCTCGCCATGAAGAGATCATGCCAACTATTACGGGGATTTCAGCCGATACTGGCGATAACAGCTCTCATGTGGTCAGCCCGGCCGTAGTAGGTGACAACGATGTGCTGGAGAGCTACCTGTCTGCCATGCCGGAAGTGCGCCGCAGACGTCCCATTCGAACAAATTCCAGTTCCAATCGACTGGTCCGGCCAGTGTTGTTCAACAAGGTCCCCCGGCGGCCCTTGGGGGTCACGATGAATCAGTCTCTCGCAGCGATAAAGTGCGAAGTAATCGAGAAATACATCGAGCCGGACGCGAAAGACCTTCTAGACACGTAAGTGGTCCCTCGCTTCCTGGGCTGCGGCCACATAGCCAACAAGGTGGTATGCTAAACAGCATCATCCATGGAAAAGATTCTTTGTCAATGCCAACCTGTGCTTCCCTGTTTTTGACGAGGCATCCTTTGAAAATGTGAACTCAGCACAAAAAGAGAGAATTTCGCCCGCGTTGCTCTGTAATCTATACGCGAATGCCCTGATCTATTACAACAACATTCCCGATATTCCTTCCAGGAGAACTCTGGACATCCGGTATATCTGGAACCAGGCAAATGAGGCACTTCACTCGGAATTCTTTTTGTTGCCAGGTATATCTACCGTGGTGTCCATTATCTTGAACATTGGCGGCCGACCAAGTACTGCTATCTTTGGAAATGGTGGTATGCTCGGCGCGGCAGTGGCTCTCTCCAATGCCCTGGGCCTCAATCGCGACCCGTCAAGCTGGGACATATCACCACTCGAGAAAAAGTTTCGAATGCGGATCTGGTGGTTGATCGTGGTTCATGACAGGTGGTACGGTTGTTCTCACGACCGGCTGCCATCGATGCACCGCTGACTATAAGGTTTTTAGGTGCAGTTTAGCTTATGGGACACCTCTCCAGGTGCATCGTGCCCAATATGATGTCCCGCTGCTGAAGCCGGATGACCTGTGCTCACCGGAAGCTCCGGATTCTCAGAAAGCCGCGGCCTCGATCTTTATCGCGCTCACCACCCTAACAGAGGTACTCGGGCGCTATCTAGAGCACATATACGCAGTTCCTGATGCTTTATATTCACACGAAATGTCTGCTGCTGAACTCGAGCGGCTGCTCAGCGAGTGGGAGGACTCGGTCCCAGGCGGTATCCGGCGACTCGTCCTGCGGGGAAATAACCTAGACGCACCAGGAGCAGCAAATTTCCGACTCGCGTACCTCGCCGTGAAGCTTTTGCTGCGTAGAATCCAGCTAGATTTGGAGAAAAGCGTGATGCACACCGACGATGACACAGTTGCTCCTTCTTTCATCCACGCGCAGAGAACGGCAGAGGAAATCGTCCATTTGGTACAAGAGCTGAATGAATCCCACCTGCGCGGCTTCTGGATGCCTATGCACGCGTTTTCCCTCACATCGGCGACCACTCTGCTCCTTCGAATCGGGCTCCGGATGAAGGGATCCAGCCACAATGCACCTCTCCGGATGGCCAGAGACATGGCCATCGCGCTTCAGTCACATCGCGAAAGCTGTGGCTGGGACCTGGCCGACCATTGTTTAAACAACTGCAGCGACCTAGTGACAAAAATCGGGTCTTTGGAGTCAGAGGAAGATTTATCCTCCCAGATATTCCCTGAGTTACAGACAAATCTGGACATCGACCAGTCCATTCTGGAGGAGCTGTTCACCGGCATTCCGGGGCTGTCGGAGGTCGAAATGCAATAGTTCGGTTGGCTCGAAGTCCAAGTGTGGTATCGTTGTTGTGATCCTGATACTGGGCAATCAAATGGGAACCCAACCAGCCTTGAAGCATCCGTATTAGCGTGGATTGGCAATGCCGACGCGATTGCAAGGAGATGGGAGCAGTGACGAAAGGGCAAATAACGCCTAGAGCGCTAGATGCCTGAGGCTGTAGGCTCTGTCCCAAATAGGTAAAGTGTAGTCACGTTACGCTCATTCGATCGGCCAATCAGAGATCGACATTGTCTATCATTGCTCCGAGGAATCCTCAAATATCTACCAGTTGTTGTTGAACTATCCGTGGTTGACAGGCCAAATCTACTGATATGCTTCAGAATGTACGATTCAGTATGACTCAATCAAGTCAGGCGGAGTCTCGTATCTGTTTGGGTATAAATGGAGCGAAGACCGCGCCCGAGGCTCTGAATTGACAGCATCACCAAGCGCTGTCTGCCTAGCTTTGTGCAGCATCACGGGGCATGTTTTCAACCCACTAGTATCGGACCACTGCAGGCGGATGCCTTGGCCGTTCGGGCAAGGCTGGCATTCATTCTCTATCCGCGTGAGGCTCTAGCGCTGCGCCCAGCCGGGCAATACGCGGTAGGCGCTTTGCTCCCTTGTCACAGCCACGTTGCCTGTCGCTAATGGCTCTGCCAGGCATACCACGGTCATTTATTCAGGAACTAGTTGATCATCTGCGCCTCGTCTAGCTTCAGATCGGGCAAGGCTGCACGCTCTTTCTCTTTAGCGGTTCTTTTCGATAGAGCTGGATATAAATACCTCGATCCTTCAGCTTCCAGGTCTCAATCGTATTCCGCTTCATTACATGCCTCTCCAACTTGATCAAGTGCTACTACTTCGAATTATTACTCAGGTATAGAAATTATCAGAGTTGTCAATATGCGGTACGTTATGAGCAAACACACTGCCGATGCCATACTCATCATCTGTCCAGATATGCTATTGCTCAGGCGAATGAGTATCTCGTGCTCACCGGAGCCGGGATCGATGATCTCCACATTTGCAAGAAAGCCATTGTAATGCCATGGCAGCGGGTATGTTAGTATCTAACGGGCATGTCCGTCATAGCAGTCTAACGCCGCCGGCAGTGTTCGAGGATATCCGTGTCGCCGTTCGATTTTTCGCTCAACCTCCAGGCGATGACGGCTGAGAAGCTCCAGTTTTCTCTGCCGGCCGTCTTCACCATCGGTCCGCATAACGACATCGAGGCTCTCAAAAAATTTGCACTGCTTCTTTCTGGAAATCCCGAGGGAAGCAGTACTGGCAACCAGTTTAAGGAGGCGATCACTCCAACGCAACGAAATCATGTCCAGGATATTGTGAAGGGAATTATCGAAGGCGAGACTCGGGTCATTATTTCAAGCATGTCCATGGAGGAAATCTTCAAGGGAAGACAGGCATTCAAGAAGAAAGGTATGCCAAGAAACTGCTGCGGTCAATCGTTTACTAACATCCTGGAAAGTGATTGAAAATGTGCAGCAGGAGCTTGACCAACTCGGGTTGATGATGTATGTGCCCTATTGACAGCATGCCATGGTCCACACTAACGCTCACCAGCTACAATGCGAACGTGAAGGAGCTCCAAGATAGCCCAGGAAGCGAATACTTCGCGTTCCTGCGACGGAAAGCCCAGGAGGGAGCTCTGAACCAAGCCAAGATCGATGTCGCCGAGGCGCGGATGAAGGGGGAGATCGGAGAAGCAGACAAGAAGGGACGAACCAAGCAGGAAGTCTCCAAGATCGATGCCGACACCGCCGTCCTGGAGACCAAGCGCAAAGCCGAGAAGTCCAAGGCAGATTCGGAGCTCACGAACCGCCAGACCGAGTTCGACACCAGCGTGCAGCTTGCCAAGATAGACGCTCAGCGCCAGGCAGAGTCGAGGGACGCGGATCTGCAGAAGCAGGTCGAGTCGAAACGCGCAGAGATGCAGTTGGAGCGTCTCAGGGCCAGTGATGTTGCGAAGAGCAAGGCGGCTCGCGAAACCGCTGAACAGAAGGCGAACGCCTCCTATTTTACAGAGAAGACGGGTGCGGATGCACGGCTGTACAAGGAGAAGATGGAGGCAGATGCATTGTGTAAGTCTATGCATGCATATGCGACGTTGCTTGATCCATTCCATGGCTAGAGTGCTTACTGTCCCAGTCTACCGCCAAAGCAAAGAAGCGGATGCCGCCCTCTACCAGCACCAGCGCGAGACAGAGGGAATGCTCGAGATGGCGAAGGGCTACAGCGCGCTCATCGACGTGTTCGGAGGAGCCCAGAGCTTCATGCAGTACAGAATGATGGAGAATGGCACGTACGAGAAACTGGCCAAGGCCAATGGGATGGCTATCAGTGGTCTCCAGCCAAAGATCAGCACATGGAACACAGGTAGGCTTTTCTGTTGCATCTTCGAGTCACGGAATTGACAATTGGGCTAGGGAACGGAAACGCACCCGGAGATTCAATGGGCCCTGTACGAGATGTCATGCAGAATCTCCCTCCGCTTCTCGAGACAATCCACGAGCAGACGGGGATTTCTCCACCGTCGTGGTTGGCTCAGATGCCGGCAGAGAAGCCCAAGGAAGGGCTTCTTACCAAGGTCCCTGAGCGTAATGGTATTGCGGGCCACGAATGAGGAGCACATTGAGTTCCTACAGGCCATGGGTCTTTTGACGTCTTTTCCTTTGTCATGGTTTCTTAATGTTTAATTTTGTTGTTGTTGTAGACTTTTTGCTAGATCTATTTCCGATACCAATTTGATGCTGTTAAACCGAAAGTAGTATAGTTTAGTCTTGACAATACCAACTGACTAAGACCCGTGGCCAATCATGTGACGTCAGACCTTCCGGTATTGTTTCTATTGAGTCTTCTGGAGTTGTATTCCGTGTTTTGGCTTCATATTGTACGCTCTCCATGCCATTCTTTTTGCGGTCGTTGCGACTCCAGTCCTATTCACCGCAATGCCTCCGCCATCCCTCCTGCAACTCAGCACCGCTGCTGCAGTCAGGAATGTGAAGTGTATGCCAGTGAACACCCTCTTCGAATCCTATTGTGGCCGATTCTGACCTATCCATATTATCTACAGATTTGAACGACATTGGGAGCATCCCATACGCCCTCGCGCGTCCATTCCTTCTTAAAATCGAAAGCCCCGAGAAGCTTGTGAGTCACTGCTGCTCGCCAACCATCACATCATCCACAGCACAAGCTAATAACCGCGGATGTCCCAGCACTCACTAGAAACCCAATCGCCGCACATAATGGACGACGACGACGAGCTCTGGCTCGAGATGATCAAGCGCGACATCCCCAAATGGGAGGAATACGAGCTCCCCGAGAAGAGCGCCTGCTGGTACGACATCTACTGCGACCTACGAGAACAAGTGGAGAAGTCCGTCGACGAGGACGCAGCGAGGATGAAAATGGCCCTGGATGGCATCAGCTCCGAGCGCGCCAAGCACAGCTCCAAGTTCGTCACTGACCGCCGCTCCATCCCGCTCCCGCGCGAGCGGCCCACCGCCAAACAGCGCTACGCCTCGTACGACCGTAAGATGGGCGGGATTGCGCCTGTATTTGCGGCGCCAAATTCCGGGCTCAGTGCGACGGCGGATCCGATGGGCGCGCCGGCGTGGTCGTTTGAGAGGCCGCAGATGCCGCGGGCTGAGGCGCCGGGGTCGGGGCCGGCGCCGAGGAAAAAGAATACGATATTCTCTGCGCCGAAGAGGAATAGTGTGCTGTCTGTGCCGACACAGCAGCTGAATAATAGGGCGTCGCAGGTTAAGCAGGCTCCGAGGGCGCTTGTTGAGGAGCACAGGCGGCCGGCTGAGCCCGCTGCCCCGCGGCGTAAAGGTCCTCCGCAGTTGATTGCGCCCGGGCGGTCGAGGCAAAGCGCCGCCGGATCGGGCAGCGGGGGAAACGCGGTGGTCACGCCGTCGTTGCGGGAGAGGGAGGCACGGCTGCGCGCTTTGACGTCGGGAACCCGGGCAGACTCGCGGGCCTCGAACTCTCCTGCACAATCAGGAACTTCCTCTAGCGAACCCGCGCAATCTACGAGACAAATACCGAGGAATGGGCCCGAAGAGTCTGCTTCAAAGACAAAACCACAGCCACATGCCTCGAGCCCGAAACCCGGCGGAAGGAAGAGCAGCGGCCCTGAATCTGATACCTCGCCCGCACAAAGCCCGCGGCCAGCGATTATGCGGAAACGACCAGCGCCGAGTGTTTTCATCGCGCCGAAGAAGAAAAGAGTGACATGATCCTGCTGCACGACCCTCCCCTACTAGTCCTTTTGCTCTTTCTGTGTACAAAGCGTAAGATATGTGCATTTCTTGCGAAGTTGACGATCGATGACTGTTATTCCCTCGCTATTTTGGCTAGCGGTGTTTATGGATCGAGTCTCCGGTATCTAGATACATGGCTGGCGTATGATTTCGGGAATTGATGCTGATATGGTGCATCGCTTGGTACAGTACATACCAGAGGTACACTAAAGCGGACTTTAGAATCTACTATGATACCTACTCTTTACTGTCATGCTCTTTTAACATGTAATATTGTCATCGCTTCATCAGGACACGGCATTAGACTCGCCAGCATGAACTGCACGCCCGGAGGCTCTGGATCCAGGCAAATACAAGCCCCGAGCGCGCCGCAGGAAGACCGACCAAGACAAATAGTAGCTAGCCTCCGCTTCAATCAAAGCATAGGTAGGGGAGGCCGCATCCATACATCGCAAGCGCCACTCGATCGATGATGCCCCATACTCTATTATCTCGTGCGATATCCCTCGTCCGCTACATCACCAGCCCGGCCCCAGAAACCCCGGCAATCCCAGTCCAGCGCGCGAGCCACTGTAGATAGCCAGCCAGCTTACAGCACCGCAAAGCCGCCGCCGCCGCCGCCGCCGCCACGCAGGGCAAGAACGAGATGTAGCGTCGCGCCGCCTTCGAGGTTATATTCTGACGCCGTCTTGTCGTCCGCCCTGTTTGGTTGGTTGTGTTAGTTATTGATCGAGACGGTTACAGGCAGCCAGGGAGGATGAGGATAGATAAGATGGTGGGGGAGGGGAGGGGAGTCTTACATCTGCTTTCCACCAAAAATCAACCGCTGCTGGGCCGGCGGGATGCCCTCTTTTTCTTCGACGCGTTCTTTTATCCGGGAGACCTGGTTTTTTTCTTCGCGTTAGTATATATATGTAGTCCAGTAGTGCACTTTTGGAGAGGTTGGCGCAGGAAGGTAGGTTGGTGGTTCACGAGCGAGTCGAGGTGCTTTCAAGCAGGGAAAGAAGTACCTTGTAGTCAGGCTCGATGTCGAGTTCGATCTCTTTTCCGGTGAGGGTGCGGACTCTGGATTGGAGGGGCTGTTAGCTAGCTACTAAGGTAACACCTTTTTGCGATGCGGCGGCGGAGACGCAAGGCTGGTGGAGAGTAACTCACTTGATCAACATTTTGGGAGGAGCGCGGTCTTTGGAGTAAGGCGCAGAGAAGAGGAGCAGGGAGGGGAGAGGCGGAGGTGGTTAGAGGTGGTTAGTAGACAGACAGACAGACAGGCTGAGGCGACTCGGAGACGATGGCGGGAGCTTCCCGGCGCCGTGGGGTGTTGGTCGGTGGGGAGTATCTCCCTACAAGATGCACTTCTTGACCACCTATGCTGACTGCTATTTATTGTCTGTCGAGTTATTGTTTTTAATTTTCACATACTGTTACAACTTATTTGCAGCGAAGCACCCAGATGGCTTTGTCAGTCCCAGAAAACCCGTTCCAGCGGTTGATCAAGGCCTGCAATGATAGCCCTGTACTCGCTGTCCTGTTGAGCACTCTTAAGGGTAGAATTAACTGCATACAGGCCCAGCTACAAGAGCACTACGAAGCCCACCGAACTTCCAGAAACGCGCAGTACAGAGCCAGAATCCTCAGCTCCGACTTCCCAGGATGGCAGGTCGACGAGATCCTAAGACGGCTGCACGAGAGCTCCAGTGAGAGCGACGCGCCGCTCATCGACACGAGGAACAATCTTTCCTTCTGGGCCCGGCCGCCGCGTCATATCCGAGACCTGATTGCTGGGATCCAGGAGGACATTCGAACGGTTGCTCCGAGTAAGTAGTCAGAATGCCGGCGATACTGTCTGTCGGTCTCAACTCTGATGTGATGTGATATGATATGCCAGCCCTGTGGTTCGCACCGCCCGAGTACCTGCATACAACCGTGCTGGAGATCGCCAGCTCGCGCACCCCGGCCGAGGTCGACGCTCTTGTTTCCCGGCTGAGCTCAGAGGGCGCGGATGCGCGCATTGCCAGCTACACGCTCAGCCATCGCACGCATCTGGTCAATCCCGTGGTCACCTATGATGCTATGGCTATGGCTCTGAGTTTCGTTCCTGCCGCTGACGACGCATATTCGTATCATCATCTGCGCCGGGACGTTTTCGATCAGGTGGTTGCTTCTGAGGTCGAAATTAACAGCCGGTATGCAGTTCCCTCGGCGCATATCACAATTGCCCGGTTCATCACGCAAGACGGGTTCCAGCGGGAGGGATCTGGCCCCGATGCGCGCTGCGTGGACAGTGGGCGGGTGAGGGCGCTGATAGAGAGCATAGACGGGATTAATGAGAGGATAAGGGGGCACTGGGGGATGACTGCGGCAGAGTGGGTTGTTGGGCACGAGAAGGGCCTCGACCTCCACGGGGGACGGACCTGGTACGGGGGAGGAGAGGCGATTATGGTCGGGCAGGGATTTGGAGATGTTGAAGAGAAAGTTGAAGCCAGTTGATAGAGCGATAAGAGAAAATGGCTTGGCATCCCAAAGCGGTTAAGCGCACGGCCTAGGGCCTAAGCGAAGGCGGCCACACACAACTTCTGCCTCTTGATCCTCTCCGTCCAGCCTACCTTCGACCTCCCAACCCGCGATCCGGCCAAGTCTGTCAAAATGGTAAGATTGCCTCTCCTGTCTTTGCGCCGTCTTCTGCTCCTGGATCGGAAAATATTGTGGATTGGAAACGTGTCGAAGTCGGGACAGGAGCGACTTTATGAGTCAACGTATCGATAATTGTGAACGTCGCCGTTGTAACGAGCTGCGGACCGGAGGATGATGAGGGATTTATATGGTTTTTATGATGAAGCGAGGCAACGAAAAAATCAGGCCGATACCACCGAGTCGTGCACCGACCGCATCAATCCCGACCGACGTGGACAACGACACTGACTTATCGCGACCCGCAATATTCTCCGATCCGGAGCAGGAGCCCAGCAGCACACATATCCAAAACCGAGGCTGACGCGCCGTGCAGGTCAACGTTCCGAAAACCCGCCGGACGTACTGCAAGTCCAGGGACTGCAGGAAGCACACCCAGCACAAGGTCACCCAGTACAAGTCTGGCAAGGTGAATACAGCCACGCAGGTCGGAAGCCGGGGACGCGGACGCTGATGCGGAATGAACAGGCCTCTCTGTACGCCCAGGGTAAGCGTCGTTACGACCGAAAGCAGAGCGGTTATGGTGGTCAGACCAAGCCCATCTTCCGCAAGAAGGCCAAGACGACCAAGAAGATCGTGCTGCGCCTCGAGTGCACCAGCTGCAAGACCAAGATGCAGCTTGCTCTGAAGCGCTGCAAGCACTTCGAGTTGGGGTATGTAGTTTGTCTTTTGGCCAGGCGCTGGTGCTGACTGTTTTGCAGTGGTGATAAGAAGACCAAGGGAGCTGCTCTGGTGTTCTAATTTGGCGATTTCCTTGTTCGGTTGTCTCTGGGTTTCTCGCGGTGTGCAGACCGGGGCTCGATTCCGGTGGAGGGCATATGGCTTGGCAATGGAAAAATGAAATAAGAATTGTTCAAAGCAATATGACCCAAGTTATGATACAGATGTCATGGAGAGCGAAGTCATGAACTGGCATAGCGTACCTGGGGTACAGCTTGTGCCCTGTTGTACTTTGTCCTGCCCGTAGTATGATAGCGTAGAGCCCAGTCGACTAGCGGCACTACACCTGTAAAATCAAAACCACAGGAACTAAACTGACTATATATATGTTGTGAGGCTGCCTCGTCCGCAGCGTTCCCTCAAGGTAGCCAGAACCCATGCGCTGATTGATACAGGCAGTGACAGTAAAGACCTTCACAATAAATTGCCGACTGAAGCCAGACTCCATGTCTGCAGGAACAAAAACTGGGGGCAATCGCAGACAAAAGGCCGACATCCGTTTATTTTGCCACCGAGTCGAATGCTGGTGCCTATGCCTATTCCGCGGGGCTCCAGGGCTCCAGGGCTCCAGGCGAGCGTAGGGCTAGCGGGCGCGCGGCAGCGAATGGGGAGCCGACAGCATGGATGATGCGATGCAGCGGCAATGCGGATCATCGCCTGCATACTGTTCGACAAAGACCCTTGCATAACCATTACCTGCAGGCTGCGAACAAAAGGGAGGGAGTTAGTTCCATGGATCTCGACGGAGAAGCCGATCCGATCCGCGGAACTGGGAGCAATCTGTTGATGCCAGGATGTACACCCCACTGTATGTCCCTGTAACCTGTATGATGAAAGAAGAGATGCATGCACAGCCAGACAGAAAATGAAAGAACGACCCACTGGCCTCGAGCCGACAACAAAGAGAGTAGTCCGGGCGCTGGGCGAGGCTATGCTTTCTTTGTGCTGATACGCTCGCTGAGTTATAAAACGGAGATCGAGTAACTTATTGGGAGTAGAAACAGCAAAGTATAGAGCCTCGTCACGGGGTTTGCGCGTGGACCGCAGCATCGTCGGTCAGTTAACTCCTCTTCTCTCTTCTTCTTCTCTTCTATTCTCTTCTCTCTCCTTTCTACTCTCTTCTCTCCTCTTCTTCCCACCATCATCAACTCTCTACTCCTACCTACCAACCCCTACTCTCTGTCCCGCCGCAGATCCCTCCTCCTTGAGGCTGAAGCCAGCCCGTCTCTGGCGTCATCTGCCCCTCGTCTCTTTTTCTCCCATCCCCGGCAGCCTCATCCGTTGCCCCGCTGCTATCGTCATCCTATATCATCTCCCCTGGCCCTACGGAGTATATCATCTCCAGTTCCACCGCCCATGTCTTCCTACATCTACAGAGACCGCGAGAGAGATCGCGACTGGGACGAGCCCCGCACTGTCTCGATCAAGCGCTACGTTGTTCCCTCCGACGACAGACGCCGCGAGTATCCTGGTGACCGCGACTTGGTAGTTCGACGCGGCACTGACCGCGAGTACTATCCATCATCCATGGCCCATCGCTACGACCGGGACTACCGGTCTGAGAGGGACTACTACGAACGTGAGTACCGTCAACCCTACGCCCCTTATCACCATGCTCGCCCAGAGCCCCCTTGTCTCTCCCCAAGGACACCCAGTAATTGTTCATGAAGCCCGAGGTCCCGTCTATGCCAGTCCTCGAGACTCCGACTACGGGCTTGTCCGCCGTCCCCGCCATTACGACGACGACCGTGCTACCCGCCGCGAACTGAGCCCGGACGACTCAATCTCCCAAGCGAGCCGTCGCCGCAACGACGACGGCTACAGCAGCGACGACAGTATGGGCTACGCCCGGAGACGGTCCAGCGAACATGACGACCACCCGCACCACCGGCGCAATCTTGCCGGCGGCGCACTGGCCGGCGTTGGGGCTGCAGAGCTGATTCGCCATCGCAGCAAGAAGGGAGGTGAAGATGTGTCCCAAGGTGTGGGCCGCGTGGGCCGCGATGCCGGCGCTGGTGCTCTTGGAGCTGTGGCTGTCAATGTAGCCGAGCGAGCTCACGATTACTATCGCAGCAAGAGTCGCCATCGCTCTCACTCGTTCGACGATGATCGAAGCTCCCGGGACCATCGCCGCTCCCGCCGCTCCCAAAGCCACCGAGGCCGCAGCCGGTCTCACTCCCACTCTCGCGCGAAGACGTTTGCGGGGCTTGGCCTTGGTGCCGCCGCAGTTGCAGGCGCGGTAGCCCTGGCCCGAAAAAAGTCTGACAGTAGGCGCCGCAGCCGTTCTCGTTCTCAGCATCGCCGTTCCTCCAGCTCGACGGGGGAAGAACCTGATCGTGCACGCAGTAAGTCAAGGCGGAGAAAGCACATGGCTGGTGCCGGTCTGGCTGGCGCTGCTGCTGCCGGCCTCGTGGAAAAGGCCCGGAGTCGTTCGCGCCCTAGGTCCAGGTCGCACAGTAAGATTCGGTCTGCGGTGCCTGTCGCGGCTGCCGGCGTCGGAACGGCTGCTGCAACCGGTCTCTACGAGAAGCACAAGGAAAAGAAGGAAGAGCGCTCGAGACGCAGATCAGGACAGCGGTCACGATCCCACAGTCGCGAGCGATCCGATGTCTATCCTGACCCAATGCGCGACTCGGCCGGGCTAATCGAGTACGGTGACGACCCGGTCCACGGACGCGATCAGTACTATAGCCGGCCGGCCAGTCAGCAGGGTTACTACTCCGACGCCACCGGCCCCAGTTCCTCGGACTCGGATCGCAACGGCGGCAGAAGGCATAGACGCCGCCGTAACAAGCATCGCAGCCGATCTCGCGGTCTTGCCGGGGCAGCGTTGGCCGCGTCAGGCAGATATGCCGCGCACAAGTTTTCCAAGCAGAAGGACAACAAGGACTCCAGAGACCCGGACAGTAAGTCACCTCTCAGCGCCCAAAACATTCCTCTCCCCATGCTGATATCACTCCAGGGTACGGCGATGGTGACGGGCACTACGACTCTTACGAAGATTCATACCACCCCGAGCCCTATCCCCCGTCCCCTCCCCCGCCTGCGCAGCCAATGGATAACAACTCCTACTACTCCAACTCCGGCTACTACCCGCCGCCGAACCAGCCGCCTTACCCCCCTCCCCCGGGCGCAAACCCGCCCTCCCATCCGTACGGCTATCCCTCCGCCCCGGCCCCGGGCCCAGAGGCGTATGCACCGCGGCCCAGGTGGGCAGACGAGAATGTGAGTGCTGCTCCCGCTGAGACCTCCACCTCCCATCCACATGCACCGTCGCCTCCCAGCGACAGATACCACACACGAGATGGTGGGTTAGGGCTCAAGCGAGATCAAAATATGCCATGGAAAGACGCTAACCTGACGTTAATGCTATGTAGGTATAACAAGATCCCGTTCGGCCAGACAACCAGAACCAGCGCATGCGCAGTCTAAATCCGTCTCCTTTGATATCGACCACCCCAGCCCGGGATACCAATCAGACGAAAGCGCTTCCACCATTTCCCCAGACAACTCTGGTAGTCGCCATGGTCGCCAGAGCTACCGTCGTCGGTCGTCTCCCCCTCAACCAGCTCAAAGCAATCCTCCCCTCAAACGCCACGAATCAGACTCGGACTCGACAATCGATCTGCCTGACCGGTTCGACTCGCAGGGTCGGTTGTTGTTGCCGCACCGGAAAAAGGAGGAGGCGGATCCGCTGGAGAGGCTGATTAGGGGGCTGAAGAGGGAGTTTGCTTGATGTTTGTTTTTGTTTTTTTTTTTGTCTGTTCACGTATTTTTCCGTTTT
>RAQS01000271.1:0-26774 GCA_003698115.1 Aspergillus sp. HF37 | reverse complement strand
TCTTAGTTACTTGGATTCGAATGGTGTGTTCAGCGCCAGTGCAGTAGCCTAGGCACAACGATACCCTCGCAAGTTTAATCCAAACATTGACTCAATTATGCAACCTAAAACACCAGTGGAATGTAAACCGCCCACCCGACCGATATGCTTCGAGTCCATCTACATAATGTGGACATGCAACCCGTATCATTCCAACGCCATCAGTCGAT
Organism: Aspergillus sp. HF37; assembly: GCA_003698115.1. NCBI lineage: Eukaryota > Fungi > Ascomycota > Eurotiomycetes > Eurotiales > Aspergillaceae > Aspergillus > Aspergillus sp. HF37. Next base: position 26,565 of record RAQS01000271.1, on the reverse strand, counting down.
CCAAAGGTAGACAGATAAAACAAGCTGGCCAACCAACAAGAGATCGAGGAAGCAGATTTATCGTATTATATTATACCAAATTATAGCCTGCGAATCCCTATACGGGGTTTGCGCTTCGAAGACGAAGACGACGAAGGCACCTTGCCGACGAGGTTCCTGGGCACTTGCGAGCCTGACTGCGTCGCAGGAGCAGCGTGTCCTTCTTTCACCGCGGAAGCAGAAGGAACATGGTTCTCCTTCCCGGCGCTGGTTGATGGTTGTAAATGGAGAGCAGGGTCGGGGGCATCATCTTCAAAGATCCTGACGTCGCGGGCGCCCTTGCTTATGGCAGCGGAAGACGAAGAAGATAGCTTGGGCGATTTCCTGTTCGGCGAGGAATCGTGTCGCTCCGGGGGGTCGTTTGCCGCGACGTTCTGCTCCGAGGCGGTCATTGTGTCGGTGTCGGTTGCATGGTGAAGGTGGAGGTGGTGATGGTCTGGTTCCATTGCGGCGGACGGGTCTGGGGACAGGGAAAGGACGGAGAGCGGGCGTTTCCCGTGCGCGTTTTTGCGGGGGCTCGGCGGTGCGAGTTTCACGGGTGATGGGAAGAGGGATGGGTCGTTTTCTTTTGTCGCGGTGGCGAGGTTGTTGTCGTTCTCATCGTTGTCGGTGTCTTCTCCATCGGAGGAGAAGGACAGGTCTTGGGTGATGTTACCCAGTTGTTGCTCGACCGGTTGTTGCTCTGGTTCGGGGTTGAGGCCGGGTTCGGCGGTTTGGGCGGGTTTCTTTTTCATTCGCAGCGAGTGGGCTTTCATGTTGGTGGCGGTGGTGTCTTTTTGGGACAGAGGGAGGCTGGTATGGCTTTTTTCTTGAATGACGGAGCCGGCATCTTCGCCTCGTAGCTTGGCCTCGTAGGCTGCGCTGCTCAGGTCGTCTGACACGGGGGCGTGGATGGAGGACATGATCTTGGCCTGGCGCGAAAAGGCATCGTAGTCCTCCTGGAGCAAGGCGCCGGCTGTGGAATTCAGCGCCGAATCCGGGTTCGGGTAGATAAGAAGACAGGATATTGTCTAGCACACACCCAAGTCAGCAAGCTAGTCCGGTCAATTCACGTATGCTAGTCCAGATGTACTCACGACCAAGACGTCCCTTAGCGTCAACCTCGACTCCCAGTCGCGCTTCAGGGTGTCCACGCACACGGAGCCGGAGGACTCGTCCACGTTGGGATGCCATATCCTTGTCCTGAACGAGGCTTTGGGCGGGCTTCGCGGGTAGTCGTCCGGCATCTTGAGGTGTATTCGCCACAGGCCTTGGGCGTAAGGAGTGCCCTGCGGCCCGGCCAGCAGGACGGTGAGCTGAGTCAGGTCATCAGCGGAGGCGGAGAGGTCGTTTTCGCGAGGGAAGAGGTAGTAGGGGGGGAGATGGGAGTCGTGCAGGGCGGCTTGGTCGGCAGCGAGGCGGCGGAGATTGGGGGCCTGGGATGATGGTGTCAGCGGGGTGAAGGTTTAGGGTGGGTAAACAACGGGACAGAACTGCTGTCAACTCACCATTGTCCGAGGCAGTAGCAGGATGTAGAGGGTGATGGTGATGGCTGTTGCTGCGGAAGTCGTTTGTTTGTGGCCCAGAGAGCGCTAGTCCCGATCCGGCCAGGCAACGCGCCCAATCAGTCGGTCATGTGACGCGACGCGAGGTCACGCGTTTTGGGAAACCTAATGGCCGTTATCATCATCATCATCCGTCTCATGTCTACCAGAACTGCGCAGTTGTGCAAAAGTGGAATATTATTTACCAAGGCTATTAATGCAAGGGTACCAAATCATGCAGAAGCGCCGCAGCCACGCATCGTCACGACAAAGCCAAGCGAAGAAGACAAGATCGAGGACACACTCCCAGTTGCTAACATCCCATGAAAAGCAAAACCCATATACATGCCTGCAATTATGAACGGACATCATAACAAGTCGACTTCATATATTCTGTCCCGCGACCGAGCGGTGCTACAGCATCGTCGACCTTACAGGAAAGCAGCAAGGGCAGCACCGCCCAACCCAAAAGAGAGCCCGATAGGCGCGGCAGTGACGACGGCAGCAGCACCAGTCGAGGAGGAGGCGCTAGCACTTGACGATCCCGAGGCGGATCCAGCCTCCCCGGACGAGCCCGAGGTTGAGGTGCCGGTCGACCCGCTCGAGTCGCCCGTCATGGTCGACGAACCACCGGTCTTGCCGCTGGCGGTCGAGCCGGCGCCGCTGCTTGCCTTGGACGTGACGAAAGAGGAAGAGCCGCTAGGGCTGGCGGAGCCCGAGGTCGGGCCGGCAGGGGCAGTGGTCATGCCGGCCGGGATGGACGCGGCGCCACCAGGCTGTGTGCTCATGCCAGCCGGAATGGAGGCGGCGTCCTGCTGGGACGTCTTCGCGGCCGGCTGCGAGGTTGCAGGAGAGGGTTGGCCGGTGACGACGCCGAGCGAGTTGGTCTGAGTCAGGAATTTAGTCGCTGAGTTTTCCTATGGGTTGTTGACTGAGTATCAGCGTGGACCTGTTTGTACGCTGCCCACCCGATACTGGATCATGACTTACTGCGGTTGGGGCAGCGTTGGAGCTTTGCTGGGCGGCAGCGAGGGCCGAGAGGGCGGCGATGAGCACGGAGTAACGCATTTTGGTTTGTTGTGTTGGTGTATAGAGTTGATCTGGACTGGTCGATTGGATCGGGCGGGTATGTGGAGAGGGAGATCTGAGGACAAGACAGGTGTTCAGAAGATGAGGCTGGGAGATGCTATCACGGACGCCAGAGGGGGCATACCGGGGTTTAAATAAGGCCTGGCTGGGGGATAGCCTGACTACGATGCATCGCCAGCCAGCCTTTCACTGAATCCGTGAGACAATCCCCACCCCGTCGCCCTGGTCTCACTTCAAGGCTGTCGACGGCTGCGGCTGCTCCACCCGAGGCTGCGTAAGCCCGTCTCTATTCCTGGCAGCGTGGCTTGTTTAGGGGCGTCTAGGCCTGGGACTAGGGCTGCTGGAGTATAGCCTGTGCAGCCTTGTCCGTACAGGGTATGCTGGTGCAGTCAACCAGGGCTGCATGTCGACCGAAGACGTTAGGGCGGCAACACCACACCACCTACGATCGACACTTATACAGATGATACAGCCGAGGAGAAGGACATTTATCCAGGCTGAGAGTGGATAGCCCAAAATTAGTATCCGGCTCCGACTGGCTGCAGTCCCAGGAAGCACGCCTACGTACTTTCTAAATGCCACCCGGCTGCGTGGCAACAAGCCGGCAGCAGGAATGCTTCCTCCGCAGATCAATAGTCTCTCCGAATCCAGCAGTGAAGGATGTTTGTTTACGTTTGAAAGCTGCACGCCACAAGCAAGAACTCGTCAGATCCCAACCGGGAGATCCCAGGTTTGTGATGTCTGAGCCCCAAACACGGCAGCCCCTACTTGTAACCCTAGGCAAAAAGAAGCAAAACCAAGCCGAAGCGAAGCGAAACGAAAGGAAACCAAGTTACCCCTGCTTGACCGGCCCACCCGCATTTCGAATCCAATCCGCAAACTCCTTGCGTTTGACCTGGAGTCCAGTCCGCAGAGTCAGCAGTGTCCCCCCCAACACACCTCGCGAGTACTGTACAGGTCGGTGTACACTCACCCTAACATCCATAAACCCCGTGCGTTCCTCCAGCCTCCGGTACGGATTCCCCTCGCCGCCCTCCCTCTCAATCTGCCCGGCCCACACGCTCCAGCTAATCGGTTTCAGCTGTTCGGCGCCGAGCACTAGGCCTACCGAGACGACGACGAGGGCGACCAGTGCCTCGATGACCATGTCTTGTGGGAGCGCGGCGGACGCGGATGCCATCGTCGTCGAATAGCGCGCGTTGCTGTAGAGGGCTGTGTGCTCATGGGCGGAGTAGCCGCTGCAGTAAGGCTGGTCAGTTGCGGCAGGGGAGAGTGGCAGTGGACGGGTACGTACGCATGAGCAAGGAGGATGAGCCCGAACAGGGTGACAATGTGCGAGAGGAAGCCCATTGTCGACGGAGAGGTCGATTTGAGGTGTGTATGTAGACTTGGGTGAGGACGGTGGATGTCTGTCTCTTGCCAAGCAGCTACGGGGGCCCGCACTACCAAAGACGCAGAAATATATCCAGCCGCGTCCAACACCGCTGCACTCTGGACTCGACACGGTTTACACTAGAACTATTCAATAATCAGGCCAGTGATACTCCTGGCTACATCTAGATACGTATTCCGAACTCATGACTTAAGTAACATTCATCACACCGTTCATTCCTCATAACTGGCATCTCAATTACAGCTTCTGCATGGCAGCCTGGATCGCAGTCAGTATCGCAATCGACCAATCGACCAATTCCAACAGTGACACTTACAACATCGGTGGACTGGACATGGTCCTCGTCCTCCTCAATTTGGGCCTGGAGCTCATCCGTAGAGACCTTCTCGTCCTCGACGACCAGGTTGATTTGGAGCTTCTTAATGCCGTAGCCAACCTCGGTGAACTTGGAGGCACCCCAGACAAGACCGTCCATCTCAATGGCACGGACGTTGGCCTGCATCTCTTCAAGGTTGGTCTCATCATCTAGCCGGCATGTTAGCGCTGGAAAGAGAACACTAGAACAAATACATACCCCATGGCTTAACTTCCAAAGACACCAGAGACTTGGCAATGCCCTTGGGCTTGTTCTCCTTCTTCTTCTTGTACGCCTCGAGGTTGGCCTCGCGCTGCTTCGTGACCTCAGGGTCCTCCTCCTCATCACTGCCGAAGAGGTCCATGTCGTCGTCATCAGCAGGCTTGTCCTTGGGGTTGGTGGGCAACTCTGTCGACTCGGGGCCGTAGGTGGTGAAGGCCTCGAGGGGTCGCCGGGGAGAGTAGAGAACTCCGGCTCGTAAGAGGCAATGTGCTTGTACCAGCGGGCAACGTGGGGGTACTTCTCGGCATCAGGGGCGCCGGAGAAGGCCTTGAAGGTCACGACATCGGCCTGGGAGGGAGCGTCGCTGGGGGTGAGTTAGCCACGGTATCCTCAATGCTCCTCTGGTGGATTCCCAAGAATTCAACGAGGTGACAAAGGATCAGAAGCGCGATTTCTCGCAATTGTTGTGTAATCGTATGGCGGGGTCTTAAGCCGCCTCATAAACACGGACCAATTTCTTTTCATCATAGCAAAATAAACGACTAGGGGCTCGGGGAATGCCAGGAGAGAAAGGAGGTTCAACCTACCCAACGACGTAGCTCCTTGAGAAGAAGTTGTTGGCGACTGAGGGGCAACGTTAGCCTGCTGCGCACGGAGAAAAGGACAGGAGAGACACTCACGAGTAAGGCCAGTGTCAGAAACGAAGTCGGTGAAGCCCATTTTGAGAGGTGATCGGGAGAATGGCAGTGGAAGAGGAAGAGGAAGAGTGGGAGAGCAGAGAGAGCAGAGAGAGCAGGGGAATTCAGGAGGAAAGAAAGTCTTGGGTTGTGAAATTTTCCCAGCAAAAAAAGGCTAGCGGAGGGGCCGCCACGTGACTGCCCCATGACGGAGGTACTGCTGCTGACTCAGCGCCCGTCCGCCACTCGCATTCGCCGATATTGTGGAGCGTTCGAGAAGTATCCTCGTCACTACTGCTATATAGCTGCTGCTGCTGCTCTCGCCCGGCCCTGTGTGATGTCTTCGTGTTGCTAACGACTCCCTCCAATGGCCATGGCGTCTCGGCTGCAGCTCTCCCGGACTCGTCTCCTTCGAATCCCGGCCCGGCTCTCGCTAGGCCGGAGCCTCTGCACTACTACGAGAACACCTCTTGTCGCCCAATCGCGGTTATTACAGCTTCTTCAAAACCACAATGTCCGACCCGCTACCTCTGTCCGGCACTATGCGAACGGACGGCCTCATCCCCCCGGCGGCACCCATCGGATGAACTTGGGAGGAGAGCCCGAGAAAGCAGCGCTCGAGCAATACGGTATCGACCTTACCGCGAGAGCAAAGAGCGGGAAGCTGGATCCGGTCATTGGAAGAGATGCCGAGATCCATCGAACAATCCAGATCCTGTCGAGGCGGACAAAGAACAATCCCGTTCTTATAGGCGCGGCAGGTACCGGCAAGACAGCTGTGATGGAAGGTCTCGCGCGACGAGTTGTGCAGGGTGATGTGCCGGAAAGCATCAAGAACAAGCGTGTCGTTGCGCTAGATCTGGGTTCGCTTATTGCCGGTGCCAAGTTCAGAGGCGACTTTGAGGAGCGATTGAAGTCCGTCCTCAAGGAAGTCGAAGACGCGCAGGGCAGCGTTATCCTTTTCATCGACGAGCTCCATACCTTGCTCGGTTTAGGGAAGGCCGAGGGCAGCATCGACGCCAGCAACCTCTTGAAGCCGGCGCTTTCTAGAGGCGACCTTCAGTGCTGCGGTGCCACTACCTTGAACGAATACAGACTGATCGAGAAGGATGTCGCTCTGGCCCGCCGATTCCAGCCCATCCAGGTGGGCGAGCCCTCGGTTGCGGCGACGATCTCCATCCTACGCGGTATCAAGAACAAATACGAGGTTCACCACGGTGTGAGAATTACGGATAGCTCCCTCGTCGCTGCGGCTACCTACAGCAACCGCTACATCACGGATAGATTCCTCCCCGACAAGGCCATTGACCTGGTCGATGAAGCTGCGTCGGCGCTGAGATTGCAGCAAGAGTCTAAACCTGATGTCATCACAGAACTGGACCGCGACATCACCACAATCCAGATCGAACTTGAATCCCTCCGCAAAGAAACCGATGTCACCAGCCGCGAACGACGCGAGAAGCTGCAGGAAACGCTGAAAACCAAGCAGGATGAAGCGTCGCGATTGACGGAAATCTGGGAGAAAGAAAAGGCGGAGATCGATTCTATCAAGCAGACAAAGGAAGAGCTCGAACGGGCTCGGTTCGAGTTGGATCGCTCTCAGCGAGAACAAGACTTCGCGAAAGCTGGTGAACTGAGATACTCGACTATTCCTGGCCTTGAAGCCAAATTGCCCAAGGAAGGGGAGGAGCATGAGCCGGGCGCGCAAGCGCACTTGATACACGATTCTGTGACTGCGGACGATATCGGAAATGTTGTCTCTCGAAGCACAGGCATTCCCGTCAACAAGCTCATGGCAGGCGAAGTTGAGAAGTTGATCCACATGGAAGATACGCTGCGAACCTCGGTTCGCGGACAAGACGAAGCGCTTACCGCCGTTGCCAATGCAGTCCGGATGCAGAGAGCAGGCCTCAGTGGAGAGAACCGACCGTTGGCGTCGTTCATGTTCCTCGGCCCTACTGGCGTCGGCAAGACCGAGCTCTGCAAGAAGATGGCTGAGTTCTTGTTTTCCACCGAGTCTGCCGTCGTGAGATTCGACATGAGTGAATTTCAGGAGAAGCACACCATCAGTCGTTTGATTGGATCCCCTGCTGGATATGTTGGATATGACGATGCTGGCCAGCTTACCGAGGCCGTCAGGCGAAAGCCCTACGCAGTGCTGTTGTTTGATGAATTCGAGAAAGCTCATCGGGACATCTCTTCTCTCCTACTGCAGGTCCTCGACGAAGGTTTCCTTACGGACTCCCAGGGCCATAAAGTGGACTTTAGGAACACGCTCATCGTTCTGACATCCAATCTGGGTGCGGACATCCTGGTCGGTGCCGATCCGCTACATTCCTACAAGGACTATGGCGAGGGCGAACTTTCGCCTGAGATCAGGAAGGCCGTGATGGATGTTGTGCAGACTTCGTACCCGCCCGAGTTTCTGAACCGGATCGATGAATTCATCGTCTTCAAGAGGCTGGCCCGGGATGCTCTCAGGGACATTGTTGAGATCAGAATTAAGGAACTACAGTCACGGCTCGACGATCGCCGAATGGTTCTGCAGGTCGACGATGAAATCAAGGATTGGCTCTGCGAACGGGGCTACGACCCCAAGTACGGTGCTCGGCCTCTCAACCGTTTGATCGCGAAGGAGATTGGCAACCGACTGGCCGACAAGATCATCCGCGGAGAGGTTGCTTCTGGGCAAACCGCTCGTGTCAGCTTCAATTCTGACAAGACCGGCCTCGCAGTCACGGTCAGCGCATGATATTGTTATCATTTTGGGATATGGCGTTGGACAGGCGATCTTCACTCTGTAAGATACTCGCAGCTCTAATGTATTATAGCATAGCATTTATTGTACTCTAATGACATCCATGACTAATGTCCAGTCACCCTGTTCTGAAGTCCAACAACTTCACCTCAATCCACTTCTCTGTCTATCAAGAACACAGCACCATGGAGTCATCCTTGAAACGAAAAAGAAACTCGGCATACATCACGCCTCGCTCCCACAGGAGCAGACGGAACCCGCTCGATGTTGCATTTTCTCAAGGCCAGCGCCGTAACAACTCACGCATCCGCTTCTCCAGCCCGCAGGGGCCTTCTGAATCAAGGCAGCGACCAGACAACGCTAGAGAGACCGGGGGTGATAATCGAAGCTTTCAAATTTCGACCGATGATGACCTGGACCAGGTGATCGTGGCCATTGACGTGAAAGATTCGGCCACTGTGGGCTGCGCGTATTATTCCGCCGAGGAAGAGAAGCTTTATCTACTGGGGGACATTCGGTCCGCAGGCGCTGAGACTATCGATAGCTGTGAGTCTACGAATCTCTCTGTTACTGTGGACGATCCTGACATGCACTCAGTGATTCTCCAGACAAAGCCTACCGTCCTTTTAACCTCAACCCGAGTTGACCATCTCAATACGAAAGTACGACAGGCAGGACTGGAAAATGGTAAATGATGCCGTTCTCGCTCGACAACTGAGATTAACCGCCCACAGAATCTCCTCTGTACCTACCGTATCGCACCGACGTTCGCCCGTCCCAAGAGTTCAGTTACGCGGGAGCGAAGAGCAAGATGGCGGCCCTGGACCTATCCTCCATGCACGAGCAACGCGTCCAGTTCCTGGTGCCTCACAATGGAATGACCAGTACCGAGCAACTGGACGCCGAAGACGTGGGCTTCACGCTGCAGGAAGGGAGATTGCTGCACATGTCGAGCGCAGTCGATATGGAGAACACGGTGACTGTTGGTTGTGCGGGCGCTGTTCTGACCTATCTGCAGCGACGGCGAGCCACGGAGCCGAGCCTGGTGGATCGGAGCTCAGAAGCGTTCCGGGTTAAATCTGCCGAGATGTTTGGCTTGAAAGGGACTATGTGAGTCTTCGTCTCATGCTTGAGAGAGTCCTTAACGAGCGTGGCAGGTTCATCAATGGGACCACATTGCTGTCCCTGCAAATCATCCAGTCCGAGTCTCATCCCGATATGTTCAATCAGGGTCCAGGCAAGAAGTCGTCGTTCTCGAAAGAGGGCCTTTCGGTATATGGCATATTCCACCATTTCGCGCACACTCCCCAAGGGAGGAACAGGCTTCGACAGGACTTCCTTCGCCCTAGCGTGGACATCGATGTCATCAGCGAGCGCCATGACTTTATAAGCATATTCCTACGGCCGGACAATTGCGATTCATTAAGTACGATCTCGAAAAGCTTGAAGCATGTCAAAAACCTTCGTCCTGTCATGGTCAATCTTCGCAAGGGGGTCAGTACTGGAAGTGCGAAGATTACTGGCTTCAAAACTACAGTATGGGCGACTCTGCTGGCTGTAAGTTGGCTGTGGTGATTTTGTTTATTTCCGCTTATAGTTCTCAGTTCGCTTTCTATGGGATCGATATTTGCGATGCTCTAAGAGAGGTAGCCGGCGGAGATACGTTGGCATTGCGGGCCAAGGCACTTCGGATATTCGACCAGGCCCAGCTGTACAGGGTTGGGAGAATGATTCAGGAAATAGTGAGGCTGTCTTAACTCTATCGGGAAAAACCAGCTGAGACTTTCAGGTCGACATTGACAGCTCCGAGGAGCAGAGCAGAACGGTTGTCAAGCCGGGATTGAACGAAGAGCTCGACAGGATGAAGGACAGCTATGACGGCCTGAACAGCCTGCTGAAACAAGTTGCCGTAGAGATTGCGGCCACAATCCCGGAGAACTTTGATATCGATGTGAACGTGATCTATTTCCCGCAGCTCGGCTTCAACATCGCAATTCCGCTGAATGAACGGGGCGAAGCGGCATTCGACGGGTCCGACAGCGGCTGGGAACTGATATTCGTCACTGAGAACAGGGCGTATTTCAAGGACTTTCGCATGAGAGAGATGGACGAAACGTTGGGTGACATCTACGGGCTTATTTGCGGTGAGAAAGGCTATCCAAATGGCAGCTTGCGATGGGCCTCTGACTGCCTCTAGAGAAAGAAATTGAGATTGTTTACGAACTGGCGCAGCGAGTGCTTGTATTCGAGGATATCCTTATCGAAGCTTCAGATGTCTGCGGCGAACTGGACAGGTGACTTTCCAGCGCAGCATCATGGAGCAAAGGCAGCTTACACATGCCAGCCTTCTTGCCATGACGCAGGCAGCGAGCTTTTACAAACTTGTCCGTCCCAAAATGGTGCAGGAGAATATCATCAGAATCAAAGGCGGCCGGTAAGGCTGGTTGCCAGATGTCCTGATGCGTATTGACATCTCGCTAGTCACCTTCTTCAGGAAATGGCAGTTTCATCATATGTCCCGAATGACACGTTCTTAGTAGGTGGGAAACCAGAGGAAGAAACCCCAGAAAATGCCGAAGACTCTTCGGACGATACCTTCGAAGCACAAGAAGCGATACTCAGAACAAGCATGCTGGTGCTGACAGGTCCGAATTACTCTGGAAAAAGCGTCTACATGAAGCAAGCAAGTCCTACTTGACGCTATCCCCAAGGGACATCTCTGACAATAACAGGTAGCACTGATTATCTACCTGGCCCAAGTCGGAAGGTAAGCATGAAGTGCATGTATCAATGCATCATGAGGCTAAAAGCAGCAGCTTCGTTCCCGCGGAAAGTGCTGAACTAGGAATAACCGACAAGATCCTAGTAAAAATGAACACCCAGGAGAGTGTCTCTAAGGTTCGCTCCGAGTGCAGCTGCAACCAGGCCAAGGCTAGCTGTATCATTCAGCTCACAGAGACCAGACCCAGAGCACCTTCATGAACGACCTACAGCAGATATCCCTGGATCTGAAACAGGTCAGCAACCGTAGCTTACTGATAATCGACGAATTCGGCAAAGGGACCAACGAAAGCGGTTTGTTATTTTCTCTCATATTTATCGAACTACGTCTAATCTCGTGACAGATGGCATCGGTCTAGCATGTGGGATTCTCGAACACCTGCTGAACCTACCCGAGGCCCCGAAAGTAATCGCCGCAACGCATTTCCACGAAATATTCGAAAACGGGTTCCTTCGCCCGCGTCCGAGGCTCCAGCTTGGCCATATGGCAGTCCAGGTCTCTGATGAGTCCCCGGAGGCCGACGACCAGATCACCTATCTCTATAAGTGAGAGCACATTATCGCCCACGCGTTGCAGAGGATGCTAATTACATCTTGGCGCATGAAGTTTCCGTCTAGGACGCAGCAATAAGAGTTTTGGGACTATGTATGAGATCCTACTAAATATGCGTTTCTTGCCTGCCGTTCAGAAACAGGCCCGCTAACAGTGTGTATAGTTGCGCGGCGATAAATGGAATCAATAAAGCGATCGTCACTCGCGCAAACGAGCTCGCGGCTCTGTCTGCTCGCGGGGAGAACCTGATTGCCGCGTGTGCGGTACTGTCTGCGGAGGAGACGCGGGTGCTGGGAGAGGCGGTAGAGTCTTCTAATTTGTTCCAGTGGTGTATATGCTGATTGATTCTTGCAAAGGATGTATTGGCGCGGAAGTTCCTCGAGCTGGATCTGTCGAAGGAGGATGCTCCGAGGACGACCGGGGATATGCTCGAGGGGGTGTTTGAGGGAGTGACCGAGTAGTCGTTGTGTTGCTTTTAACAAACTGGGATAAGGGTCACTGTATACTGTATACTATATAGCCATAGCTGCTACACTAATGCATCATCTGAATCATGTATCTATGCGGAACGTCATGATATACACACATTGAAGGTCTGAACAAGGACCCAAAAGGATAGTTCAAGACATCTGTATACATTTATAAGGAGCAATCATGCTTTAGTATGCTCCTCATCATCTACTAGCGACGACTCATGGTTATTACTGCACTGCGGGGCGACAGTAGCCGCGGCCAGCGCTGAACGAGCCCGGATGGCCGGGCCGTAGACAAAAAGCACGTAGGGGATCATAGCCAGACCAGTAGCGACAACAGCCAGGATCAGACCCGCGTACTGGCTACCGACATTGTGGAAGAACTGCGAGGCGAAAAGCGGCGAGACGGCGCCCAGGGTATTTCGCATGAACCCCTGGCCGGCCATGGCAGACGAAGAGTTCTCGCCGTAGCAGTCGGATGTAAAACTGTAGCACGACTCGAAGATGAAGAAGATGCCGATGGCGATCAGGGCGAGGCCGATGACGGGGCCGATCCAGTGCAGGAAGGCGTACTGGGTGAAACTGTAGACGAAGAGACCGACGGGCAGCCAGACGGCGCCGAACATGGCGCCGTAGAGACGGGATTCGGGCTGGGCGGACCCTGCTGCGCGGAGCTGGTTGTACCGGCGGATCTGGAGGAAATTCAGGGCGAATCCGAGAGTCGTGCCGATGCAGAGCGAGATGTAGGGCAGGCCGGAGACGCCTTCGCTCCAGCCCTTCTTCTCGTGGAAGGTGATGGGGATGACGGACAGGAAGAGGAAGGTCAGGAACCACGCGAAGCTGATCCAGAGCCCGAACGCCAGCACGACGGGCTCCAGCACCAGCATCTTGATCGCCTTCACGGAGGAGTTGTGCAGCATGGTCTTGACGCTGGGGGCCTCGACGTCGCTGGGCGCAACGAAGCGGTCGTCGCCGGTTTGCTGGCGCAGGATCTTGGCCCGCTTGCTGAGCTTCACGCCGCCGCGGGTTTCGCGGAGGAAGAGAATAATGAGGATTGCGAGTGGAATGCTGGCGAGGCCCTGGACACCCTCGATCCAGCGCCAGCCAATTGTTTGGTCGATGAAGCCCGCATAGATAGGGGCGCCAACCGTACCCAGGATGGCCACGAACGAGAAGGAAGCCATGGGAATAGCACGGTCGTCCGGACGGTACATGTCGCCGAATGTGCCACCGACTAGAATGGTGCCAATGCAGCCGAAGAGACCGAGGAGGGAACGGCAAACGAGAATAGTGGCAATGTTCTTGCCCAGGGCCAGGCCGATGAACATGATGTTAAAGCACACATAACCACCGACATAGATTATTCGCCGGCCGGCTAACTCACAGAATGGGGCCAGGAACATCGGGGCCAGCGCGCAGGTGAAGTTGAAACAGAAAAGACCCAATTTCCCAATCAGCTCCGAAGTGCCCAAGTCCTTGCTCATGCTGCCAATGCCCGAATTGTAGGCGGTCGTTGCCAAACCGATAAACAGAGTCATAAGACAGAGGAGCAAAGAAATGAACGCCCTCTTCTTCGACGGCCAGTTGAATGGGTTCTCCGTGTCCTTGGGAAGGAAGTTCAGGACGACGCATTGACCTTCGTTATGAATCGTGTTTTCGGCGACGGTTGGGGGTAGATCGAAGTCGAACGTCTGAGAGACCTCGTACGTGGATGCGTATATGGGATCGCTGTTCAGACATTCCACGTACTTTCCACCGATGACGATGCCCTTCGTCTGGAGGAATTCTTTCGCGGTCTGAGAAGGAGCGTTCTCGTTATGCGAGTAGAGATCCGGCGTATTTGCGTCTGGCTTGTCCATGATGTTGCTCTCCATTGGCGTTGTGAGAATCGGAAGGGAGGATAGAAGAGCAGAATACAGACAAAGTAGCACAGAAGAGCAAGGCACCCTACACTGGCAGCTTTCGAACGGAAAGAATCTCCCCGATTCTCAACTCCATACCATGTATAGTAACATCCGTATAATGGAGAAGCCCCATCTCTAGGGCAGCAATTGTCCAGTCTCAAAGGACAGCCAGACAGTCGACCGTGGGGATTTAGCTTAAACTTCGGAGAAACTTGGGCGAAGATCGTTGTCGTCTAGATCTTGACTCGAAATTGAATCTGATGGTACTCGTAGTACCAAGTAGTTAGTAGTAACCCTAAAACCAGTCAGAACGTGAGCAGTACTTACAACCTCCCTCCTCCAGCCTAATCTTCCAACTAAAAAAAAAAAAAAAAAAACCCAGCCCTCTGCAACAAGAACGGGTGGGCCGATCGGCAGGCCGACCTCGTCATGGCCCGCTCGGTCGGCCCGAAAGCTTTTCGCCCGATTGGGCTGTTCTCGGGAAACCGCGTGTACCGCTGGCTTATCCGGTAAGAATCGGTCCTGTTCCTCTAGACGTTGTTGTTGATCCCTGGCCCGGAAAATATGTACGTCCTTCTTGGTCTGCATATCGTTTCTCGTCCAGGTTTTCCGAGAGTGCCTGGAAATTCCAGCCCGGAAGAAGACGAATAGACGATGTACGGTGGAAGCCTTCGTTTGACTGCCATCTCAACGGTGAAACATCGGAACCCGCATCATAAGTTCCATGTATCAAGGTAGATCATGCCATGTCTGAGTTCCCGGTGTCCCGTTTGAGCAATTCAAAATATATATATATATATATATTGGCTCGCTCGAGTGAGTGGTTCACCACTAAAAGAATATCTACACGATTGAAAGATAACCTCTCGACAACCTTTTCGCAATGAATTGAGCAGCGCACAAATCTCCTAGCTACTTGTACATATCAATACCTGAGCCACTGACCCCCAGCGACATTGTTGTTGGCGACGTGGCTGTCCGATGCGCAACTCCCCAGATAGAAGAAGAAGCATTGCCGTAGAGAAGCAATGCTTCCTTGGGGGTTATAAGTACTGCCGAAGTAGTCTGGTGTTGTGCAATACAGGCCCCATTCTCCGCCGACGCATTCCTGTTTCAGGAGCACGGTGAATTCATAAGTAGATATGAATACATACTTCAGACTGAGATCCTTCATGTATTTGGATATTTGTCCAATGGCATGTCTGCCTTTTATTGCCTACTAGAGGCGTATCTAATTACTAGAGTGATAACAGGAAGCCTTCAAGTTGTCCTTTAAAAGAGGGTTGACGGAGTGGCCATGAGATGTACCAGTGCAAGTAATAGTACTAGTAGTACTAGTACTAGTACCTAAATTGTTTCTACATTGGCGGGCGTCTGCAGATAAGTGCTAACAATTCAAAGAAGGATTATAAACACAAGGGAAGTAGAGTAGTACTACCTACTTACCCTTCCTGGTAGTTACTAGCCCTATGTGGGTTCTGTCTCAGTACTAAGGCGGTGGAGGATGGCAGAATACCGTGGCCTGCTGTCTGCATCTTCCAACATCTCTACATCTCTCCTCTCCTCGTGTCATCTTCGCATCCCGTCTCCAAACTGTCAGACACTCCATGACAACCATGTCATCCTGGTAACAGAGCACAGTAGTCAAGAAAAGCCGGTTTGGGTTGCTCGCCACCCGCCACGTACCGTCGTTGGCGGTTCAACACATCAACATGCAGTTCTTCAGCGACGACTATTTTGGCCCAGGCACTGAGTTCAGGTTTGAGCTTCCAACGCCATCGAGCTGGGTCATCACCGAGAAAATCTCCGAGCACTCGGTCCAGTTGGATGCGAAGGACATCGAAGACGGACTGGGAATTCCCTATGGCTGGGCACTTTTCCGCTGCCACAATGCCAGACGTCCACCAGCTAGCGCACATGAGAGTTTACATGCAGATTCCCGTCAACGGCACTGAGTTCTCTCGGCCAGAAACCAGAGCGAAGCAGGCCTCAGTTCGGTCTCATGACGAAGTGGATGCCTTCGCTGCCTTCTATCAGCATGCGTCGAAGAACACGCCCGCCTTGCTAGCTATGAAGCACGGCAAGCAGCCTGAGAATGGACTCGTGCCTGACGGATACGTCGTCTTCCTTGTGTGGGAGCAAGTTCCCGGTTCTCTACTTGGGAACGGCCTTTCGCCTCGGTATGCTAATCCTCCATTCTGGCAACTTCCACTTGATCAACGAAACGAAATCCGCGACGTCTTTAAGCAAGAATACCCGTACGTTCTCAGTCGGATTGGTCACCACCCATGGCGTGAAACTAATGGAAGACTAGGAAACTGCTAAAGCTTGGGTTCAGGCCCACGTTTGGTAGCCTGGACAATCTTGTCTGGGATTCTAACCTCCGCAAACTGTAGGATCCTTTTTTTGCATTGGTCTACTATTCTCCCTGAAACATCAACTGAAGGTTCTCAGGTACTTCGTTGGATTCCGATTCTGCCATAAAGCGAGACCGACTGATACTTGGAGTGATGCGGTCTTCGTTCAGTGGGGTCTGGTAAAGGGGTCCCTGACGATTGACGTTGAATGAACATGGTGATCGGCATCGAGAGATTCATTCCATTTTATTTTGCGGATAACCAGGGATATATCAAAATTTGACACTTTTAACCAGGTTCTTCTTGATACCCGTAAGCTCGCCCCCATACCCGCCTCGGCCTTCACCACCCTTGTACACCTGGCGAATGCTGCCCAGCTTCTTCTTCTTTTCATCGAACTTCTTCCTCTTCTTGACGCGCGGGTTGCGAACATCCTTATTCCGCTTCGGCGTAAGACCCTTGTTCTTCTCAATCTGGTAGGTAATCGCACGTTTGCCGTCGGGCCCAATCTCTTCCTGCGCTTCGACCTGCCCGCCTTGACGCGCCGCCGCAGCGTGGGCTTCTGCGCGCGCTTTCTTGTCTTGTTTTCGCTGACTAGACCGCGCCGCGACCATGTCGTAGTAATCCTCATCGTCCGAGCCGCCGTTGTCATCTCTAATCTCGTCGGCGGCCCGGTAATCGTCCTCGTCGCTGTCTCCGCCGAGCTCCTCAGCCTTGTCTGGTCGTTGTCTCCCGCGCTTCTCGGCTTCAGCGTTCAATCGGGCTTGTCGATCCTTCAAGCGTTCACGGTACGGTAGGTCTGCATCTCCACCAGCGTCCCTGCCAGCTGCAGTGCGCTTATTGGCCTTCTGAGCCATCTGCGAGGTATAGAAGCGGAGTGACCGTTTTTGTTTGGCTTTCTCTTCCGCTTCCTTGGGGGTGAGAGCATCTTCGTCACCGAAATCGGAGTCCTCTGCGTCTTTGGTCTGCGCCTTGGTCGTCTGTGCCTTGCGCTTCTTGCCAGGTTCGGTAACCAAGTTCGAGAGATCAGCCAGATTGGCCTCCGTTGCTTGTATTTTCTCTGCTCTTCGCGCTTCGGCTTCGGCTTGTGCTGTCTCGGCGGCTCGTTGGGCCTTGGAAAGCTTCTTCTCTCGCTTGGGTTCTTTGGCCACGCCGTTAGCCTTCTTGGGCTGCTCCTTTGGTTTGGCTGGCGCTTGTTTGCCGGGCTGGCTTTTCTCATTAGCCTTCGGGGTGGGTATCGCTGGGGTATCAGGGACTGTAAGGTCCTTCACAGTCTCCCAGAGCTTCCTGAATTTAACGAGCGTTCCCATAACAGGGTGCCCCCGGAGCTCAGCAGGTGACATGGGAGTTGGCTTGCCTGTGGCGTTCTGGGCAGGAGATGACAGGAGCATGAAGTACAAACTGACTGTACCGAGATAGGCGGACAGTGCGCGGAACTTCACCACAGCAGCTGAAGGGAGATTCGAGTCATCTCTTTCATCTTCTTCTGCAGATCCGGCGGATTTCACTGCTTGTTCAAGTTCGCAATGAACAGGTTGGAGGTCGGCAAAGTCCTTGGCCAGCGGCTCGAACTCGGGGTATCTCGATTTGAGTATTTTCAACTTCTCCTCCGTGCTCATGTCGTCTGTGACCTCAACCTGCGGCAGGACTTCTGTCACCGCGCCGGAGTCAATTTCAGCATCCTCTCCTTTGCCGGATTCGATCCATTCTGTTTCGTCGAAGCCAAAGTCCTGCTCGTTCATGGCCTGGAGGTGTTTCCGCTGAAGTTTCTTGGCTTCCTCCTCTTCCTCAATGGCATCGGCTTCGGTCTCGATCTGGTCGGCATTGTAGAAATCTCGTCTCTTAGAACCCCATGCAGCGATTCCTTCGTCGCCATCGGACTCCGCGCCGCGGTCTTTGGCCTTTGTTGAACCATCTATCTCATCCACATCGTCCTCATACTCTCCGCCTTCGCCCTCATCGTAGTCTTCCTTGTCTTCCTCGTCATCCAAGTCGTCGTCGTCCGCGGACTCGTACCCAAGAACTTCTTCGTCGGAAGGCTGGAGGATTTCCTCTGGTGACAGTCAGATATACACTCAATTAAACACCTGAACACTCGCCGTCACAAACCTTTCTCTGCCGCTTTCCGCCTCCTCTTCGCGTCTGGGGCTTCGTCAAGCAATATCTGGTCGCGGCCCGTCTGGAACTCATCTTCGGAATCATCGAACGTCTCTTCCACGTCGAACTTGGAGCGATCGGAAACAGCAGGAAGCTGGCCCGCAGGACGGCCACCGGCCTTTCTCTTTTTAGCCATGTTGCGCCTCGAGGGTTGGGTGGAAGAGTACTGGAGTACGTACTGTCAACGGGCATAAAATTTTGGGACCGGGCTCACCGCCTAGCTGGCAGAAAACGGTGTTTGCACTGTTTGACGTGAATCCCGAAACGGCAGCCGCGACTTCCGCTTCAACAACAGCAACAGCAACAACAGCAACAAAAATAGACCACCAGCGCTCCTTCCCAGTTCTCCTCTGTCCAACACGGCAGGCTCGAAGGCTCTCAGCCCTTTTTCCCCCCCCTTCCCGTCTTCTTCTCTTCTTCCTCTTCTTCGCCATGCCACCACTTCTATCCTTTCTTCCATATCATATATCACCCATCACACTGGGTCTTTCTCTCGTTATCGGTGGCATTGTCTCGTACACACTCTCCAAGATGTGCAGCACCTCTCAGAAGGCATTTCCTGTTGAGGGACGGGTATGTTTCCAGGATCTCAAGCTTCAAGCCCCGCTGCTGACTGCATCTTGACAGACCGTGATTGTCACTGGCGGCTCTGATGGGATGGGCAAGGCTGTCGCCTGTCAGCTTGCAGAGAAAGGTGCCAACGTCGTGGTCGTGGCACGGACTGTCAAGAAACTCGAAAACTCGTTCGAGGGTCTCAAGGTCAGATCACCACCCTCCCCTTCTCATGATCATTGCCACTAACCGTCTACTCCCGTGTAGGCTTCGGCTGTTTATCCTGCCACGCAAAAGTTCCATTGGATCAGTGCCGACCTCACCAAAGCCACGGAATGTGAGCGGGTCGTGGAGGAGGTCACTGCGTGGAATCACGGAAGCGCTCCAGATGTCGTCTGGTGCTGTGCGGGATACTGCACTCCCGGCTTCTTCGCGAGCACTCCCGTGGACACATTGAGGAGCCAGATGGACACCGTCTACTGGACATCTGCAAATATGGCCCATGCAGTGTTGCAGAAGTGGCTTGGCACTGTTAGCCCGAGCCAGCAGACCCGAACACCGCCCAGGCATATCATCTTCACCTGTTCCACTCTTGCCTTCGTTCCTGTTGCCGGTTATGCCGCCTACTCTCCTGCCAAGGCGGCAATGCGCTCGCTTTCTGACACCCTGAGTCAGGAGGTGGAAATGTACAACGGCGCCCGCACCTACAAGACTCGGAAGCATGCCCCTGCGGCAGACATCAAAATCCACACCGTTTTTCCAATGGGAATCTTGAGCCCGGGATTTGACAACGAGGAGAGGACCAAGCCCGAACTCACCAAGACTCTGGAGGAAGCCGACAAGCCTCAAACGCCCGCTGAAGTCTCTTCAATCGCCATCAAGGCCCTGGAGCGGGATGAATATCTCATTACCACCATGTTTGTTGGTCACCTCATGAAAGGCACGGCCCTTGGACCAAGTCCGAGGAACAACAGTGTTTTCGACACCATGACCAGTTGGTTGAGCAGCGTGGTCTTCCTGCGAGTGATTCCCGACCTCCGGAGACAGGCGCGGGAATGGGGACAGAGGAACGGCATGCCAAAGGCTATCGCCCCGGAGGAGTAGGCGGTTTTGCTCTGGTGACATTGGACGTTCTTTGATGTATACTGCGCATAGATACCCTTGACAGCGTGTCTGACTATTGTTATTATTATTATTACTATTTCTATCACTGATAGCAATTCATCTTGCTATTCCCATTCAATGCTGCTCTTCGGTTTTGTAGCTCGTAGATAGATGACTGTCGGCTCGCATCATTCTGCAAGCTGGGGGTCCCTTGACACACAGTGCATGTTTATTACTCGAGCTACGGTACGATGACTGCCGGGGATCGGTGAGCTGTTTGATCCCCGAAGAAGCTTCCTTGCTGGCCCACTGTAATACAGTTTCTGCCTGGTGGGTATCATATGTCGCTAGGGATGCATGGGCCTGCTCTTTTTCCTGGATGAGCCTCACGTTCTTTGGTTAACCTGTCTTATTGATCATTGACCCGACCCGCTTTATTTGCTTATGTACTTGTAATACTTTTTATGAATCTGTCAGCGGCAGCGTATGAAAGTAGAGTACTAGCATATGCTGTAGTACTTAGGATACTGGCGGAACTCGACATTGCCTGACGGGATCACCACTGTGTCTACAGGCCGTTGCATATAGGGTAGATCAACGTAAAGAAAACCAGAGAAACAACATAATAAGCCTGGTTAGGAGCCGTAGTGGTCGAGGAACATTTACTAAAGGCTGAGCTCTACAGTGAATGGCGCAGTGAATATGCATCTTGTGTTACTTGCTCTTATCCTGATATTTAAAATCATCCTCTCTTTAGACGCCCATACCTGCTACAATTCCAAATCGACTTGACACCGTGGACAAGAGCAATGACAGCGGAGCCGACGTGGGGACGGGCAGCGATCAACACCAACCAGAGAGGCGTTGCCTGACCGCCACTAGCTGTCGCTTAGTGCTAGTACGGGTTAGTCTCTTGTTTCAGCAACGCCCGACAATGTGCGATGGCCTGTCCTCTGCCGGCAGTCCTTCAGACATGCATGTCGGCTGCGAGGTACAACAGCGCCAGGGAGTGCTTATGGAGTACTTGCAGGGATACTGATGCCGCGTCGATCTGCACAACGTGCCATGGAACTGTCTCTCTGTCTCTCTGTCTCGCTTGCCAGACCCATCACCGCTGTGGGCCTGCGACAGACACACTCGACTCTTCTGGGCCTCATTGGATATAGCGGCCTGGCGGGGTCCGGCTGTCAGTATCGTCCGTCCCCGCCGACGTCCAGCCCACTTTTCCACAAAAAGACATGCGCATACAGATCGACTGGCGACCATGGCCCCTTGGCCTTGGCCCGCCAACGGTCGAGATAAGGAGGCTTCCCTCGTGCATCGAGGGGCTTTTTAATTCTGCTGTCTCCCTGTCCCCCCGCTCCCTGGTTTCGTTGTTATTGCCCTGAGCCCTGCAAATATTATGACCATCCAGGCCGCGTCCGGGGAGAAATCCCAGCTGTTCCAGCCTCTGGCTATCAACAATGGCAAGATTACTCTTCAGCACCGGGTGATCCACGCCCCCATGACTCGCAACCGCGGGGTCCCTCAGAACGCCGTCAGCACTCCCGAGAATCCCAATCGCGTGTGGTATCCGGGGGACCTGATAGCCAAATACTATGGCCAGCGAGCGACTCCAGGGGGTCTGATTATCACAGAGGGAACTCCCCCGTCGCTAGAGGTATGAAGACATGAGCCTCCTGTCTCGAAACACCTAATAACGTTTCCCAGAGTAATGGCATGCCAGGCGTCCCCGGCATCTTCACGGAGCAGCAGGCCGCCGGTTGGAAGCAGGCCGTCGATGCGGTACACGCAAAGGGAGGGTACATCTATTGCCAGTTGTGGCACGCCGGCCGTGCCACGATCCCGCAGATGACAGGCTCGCCGGCCGTGTCCGCGTCGGCCAGCGCCTGGGACGACCCGACAGAATGCTACACACACCCGCCGGTGGGATCGACGAAGCCGGTGCCGTACGCGGACTATCCGCCCATCGAGCTGAGCGTGCCGCACATTAAGCAGACGATCCAGGACTTCTGCAGTGCGGCCGCGACGGCCATGAAGATCGGCTTCGACGGCGTCGAGGTCCACGGCGGCAACGGCTACCTGCCCGAGCAGTTCCTCAGCTCCAACGTCAACAAGCGCTCCGACGACTACGGTGGCTCGCCCGAGAAGCGCTGTCGCTTTGTCCTCGAGCTGATGGACGAGCTGGCCAAAACCATCGGCGAGGAGAACCTCTCGATCCGCCTGTCGCCGTTCGGGCTGTTCAACCAGGCCCGCGGCGAGCAGCGCCTGGAGACCTGGACGTTCCTGTGCGAGCAGCTCAAGCAGTCGCATCCGAACTTGTCCTACGTGAGCTTCATCGAGCCGGTAAGTCCATCCATCCTCAGCCCACCTCAACCTGAACCCGCATAACACCCTCCAGCGCTACGAGCAAATCTTCAGCTACGAGGAGAAAGACAACTTCCTCCGCAGCTGGGGCCTCCTCGATGTCGACCTGGGCCGCTTCCGCAAGATCTTCGGCTCCACGCCCTTCTTCTCCGCCGGCGGCTGGGACCAGTCCAACTCGTGGGGCGTCCTCGAGGACGGCCGCTACGACGCCCTCCTCTACGGCCGCCCCTTCACCAGCAACCCGGACCTGGTCCAGCGCCTGAAGGACGGCACCGCGTTCGAGCCCTACGAGAGGTCCAGGTTCTACGGGCCGTTTGAGGATAATGCGATATGCTATGTGGACTATTCTCCGGCGGAGAAGGGGCAGAATGGGCATACGAATGGGGAGAACGGGCATGCTTAGTTTGCTGGGCTTAAATGGTCCGGGCTGTTTGGACATTGGTGGACTATGTAAATAGTGAAATACATAAGATAACTTCTACAAGACCTTGACTGCGTAGATTGTGCATCGTAACCATTCCACCTGCCATTAGGGCTATCACCTCGGCGACTCTCCGCTCGGAGCTGGTCCGACTGTTCCCCGCAAATAACATCCCCCTCGCTCTCCCACATCTAGAATCCCAACCCTCTATTGAATTGCTCTCTACAATGCAAGCCGCAAACCGTCTCCTAAATACCCTGCGCACCGAGCGCGGCCTGTCCTTCGGGGCGTGGCAGATGCTCCCGGGAGCCAACCATGCCCGCATGATGGCGCGTTCGGGCTATGACTGGATCTGCGTCGACACGGAGCACGGGAATATCGCTGGTACTTCCCTCGTATACTACTTCGACGACATGGGGCTGAGTCAACTACAGACTGGCAAATGCATGAGGCTGTCGGCGCCATTGCCGCGACGGGGACGAGCCCGGTTGTGCGGATTGCCGCGAACGAGGGGTGGATGGTGAAGCGTGGGTTCTTTCTTCTTCATACGGTCTATGTGTGGGCTGGGGTACATGTGCTAAAGAGGATGCAGGGGCCTTGGACTCCGGTGCGCACGGCATCGTCGTCCCGCTTCTCTACACTGCAGACGATGCCAGGAGACTGGTCGAGTCGGCCAAGTTCCCTCCCGTCGGGCGCAGGGGCTTCGGGAGCCCGTTTGCAATGGGCTCAACGGGGAATGTGACCGGGCTGGAGTATCTGCAGCAAGCCAACGATGCGCTGCTCACGATTGTGCAGATTGAGACGAAGGAGGCGCTGGAGAATGTATGTTCATTTTGCTGGGTGTATCCTAAATCATTTTTGTTCTTCAGTATTACGGAGGAGTGCTAATGGTCGACAGGTCGATGAAATCGCCAAGGTCCCCGGCATCGATGTCCTGTTCATCGGTCCCTGGGATCTGGGAAATAACATCGGCCGGCCGGTTATGGGCGACTTCCACGATGACCTGAAGGCGGCCATTGAGCGGATCCGCAAGGCGGCTCTCGCGAATGGGAAGAAAGTCGGCATTTATTGCGTGGGCGGCGAGTCGGCGAGGATGTATAGGGACCAGGGGTTTCATATGGTATGTATGGAGGTCGCTGTTTCGTGTTTGGTTGCTAATGTTCGGGCGCAGATTTCAATTGTCGCTGATGTCGTTGCGCTTCCGACGTTCCTTTCCAATGCGCTGAAGACTGCCAGTGCCCAGGACTAGCTATAGACATATGTGGATAGCGACTGGAATATATATCATCTCGTATCATGGCGCGTGCTTCTCGGCCTCGTCGACCAACGCCTCAACTTCCTGCTCTGTAAACCGGTGGAACAGTTTCTTCGGGTCGGACAGCTCGGACTCGCCTCTGCGGGATTGGATATGGAGAACCGGCACGTCGAAATCGTAGACATCCCTCCACGGCTTATTGGCCGGGGTCATGATATCCATCTCGGAGTAGGCGAAAGGCTTGCGTTTGTTCAGCTGGACGACCGTGTGTTTGGCGGTGTCGCATAGCCCGCAGCCGGCGCGGGTGAAGAGAGTGACGTGGGCGGCAGACAGAAGGGCTCTGGTCGGGAACATGCTGACGCAGCTGGTGAGTCTGGAGGTGAAAATAAGCCTGAGGTGAAGTTTTTGTTGATATCCCGATGCTCTCCACACTAAGCCCGTTCGGGAATTTCCGAAGTTCTCGCGGAGAAATGCGGTTCTTCTCCCTCGTCTTCGTCCCTCCTCTGTCTTTTCGTTAAATCCGCTTCACCCCAGACAATATGGCCTCCAAGTGCGTCCACAAGGGATGTGGGAAGGAATTCACCGACCACGAAGAAGCATGCGTCTATCATCCTGGACCGCCGGTGTTCCATGAGGGGCAGAAAGGTGGGCAACTGTCTGACAGCGCTGGCATTTCTGATTTTCTGGTCGAGTGCTAATTTCCAGGCTGGAAATGCTGCAAGCCGCGCGTCCTCACCTTTGATGAATTCCTCGAGATCCCTCCCTGCACGACGGGCAAGCACTCGACGGTAGACGACACGCCCGCCGAGCCGAAGAAGACCGGTGCGACAACAACGGCGCTACCTGAACGACCGGCTGTGCAGCCAGGCTCCGCGCGAGCTGCTATCCCCGCCACTGCCGTCGCCGCGCCCTCCAAGCCATCCACGCCCGTTCCTGAAGAGCCCGAGTCCGACGATCCTGAGCTTGAGATCCCCGCGAACGCGACGTGTCGGAGGAAAGGCTGCAATGCCGGATACGATCCATCGATATCGCGGGACGAGGAGAAATGCGTGCATCACCCGGGCCAGCCGGTTTTCCACGAGGGCAGCAAAGGGTGGTCGTGCTGCAAGAGACGGGTGTTGGAGTTTGACGAGTTCTTGAAGATCCCGGGCTGCGGCGAAAAGACGAAGCATCTGTTCGTGGGGCAGAAGAAGCCGGCGGGCGAGGAGAAGGTCGAGTCAGTGAGGTGAGTGTGTGGCCGCCTCAGATTGGAGGCTCAGGTTGCTAATCGAGCCAGAAACGACTTCTACCAAACGCCCACGGTGGTCAACGTCTCCCTCTACCTCAAGAAGATCGACAAGGACAAAGCCCGAGTCAGCTTCTCGCCGTCCTCCGTCGACCTCGACCTGCCCACAACCGACAACAAGCGCTACAAGGATACGCTCCCGCTCTTTGCCGCGATTGACCAGGACAAGTCGCAGTTCCGGGTCCTGGGCACCAAGCTGGAGCTGGCGCTGGCCAAGGCGGACGGAACGGGCTGGCCGGTGCTGCGCAGCGACGACAAATGGACCGGCGAAAGGATCCAAGTCGGACAGGCGGGACGGGCATGAGGCAAGTAGTCTACGAGTACGTTGGACGATTTGACGGTTGGACGATACAGCATGATAAAACATTGGCATAGGATAATAGATTGATTGCATTGTTCAAAGCACTAGTCTTAGGAAAAAAAGGAATTTCACGCCCCCTCCACAGCTCAGGCGCATGGGGATCTTTTCTTGCGAAATGACGCCCTAGCAGAGCCATAACAGTAAGGGAAAAAGGGAGACGCAGTGGTTCTCCGAAGCAGGGAACGGAAGGAAACCCACAGTGTAGAACAGAGAGACCCTCAGCCGTACGTTGACGGAGCTCCGGTATAGATTTACATGGTAAAAGTAAACCTCTACTGATGATGGAGAAGAAAAGAAAAGAAAGAGAGCAGAAGAAGACTTTTATGCCAGCGGTCACGTGGTGGACTAGCTGGATTCGGGTTAGTTAGGGCTAGGATAGTCTGGTCATGTGGCAGGTCATGTGACTTGTCATGTGATATATGCCTGAAGCAGCATGAGGTCATCCAGGAACAGGCAGAGTGTCTCTTATTGAATATACGCAGTTTGCATAGCTACAAGAAAACGAAGCCCAAGAGGAGTGTATCCCGGCATAGGTACAAGAGGCACATACTTGTGTCGCATGCTCGAGCGCCCGCTAAACAGGCATGAGACACCGCTTTCGGCCGTCTTTCCTTCTCCTTGCAACATCCCACCTTGCTCTCCCAATTGCCTGCTGCCCCGGCGCGCTGAGCTTATGGATGCTTATGTCTATCCAAAGTGCTTCTGCAGGTTTGTTCGATGCTCGTTCTGTGTCCTCGGTCGCTAAATTTCGATCCACGCGATCAATCGTGAGCGCAACTGAATCCAGAACCGGGCTGACCTGCTCAGAAATCCAATAGATTCCCGTCATACCCAGCATGGGCTCCACAAACGGCATCAACGGCTGTGCGCTCTCGTCCTTCAGACAGATCCCCCTGTCCTACAACCATGCGGACTCGCATGCCTCGGCCCTGAGACTGG